>JAUCMX010000008.1:12153872-12156372 GCA_033459395.1 Hemibagrus guttatus | reverse complement strand
CTGTACATGGCAAATTCCTTATAACAAGCCTTGATAAACGATGGAGGCGCAAAATGCACCACTGTACAATAATGCCTCCATACTGTTTTCATTTACATATTCACAAAAGAGAAACAACTTTTTTTTTTTTAATTACACCGTATAAGCATAGATGCAATACTTGTGAAAAAGGTAGAAAAAGAACACATTCAGTCATCTTAATCAATAAGTTAATTGCCTGTGGCATCAGGGCAGGGCGGACTGAAGAAAACGAATAATACAAGCATCGAAACAAAGACAAGCAGAATGAAAACAGCAGTCTGAAAGAAATGTCTCTTCTCTTTTTCTGAGTAGCTGACAAAGAAAATAATGCAACAGGCCAATAAGACAGTCCATGTTTTTCCCACTTCAGACTTGTGAGCAAGCTGTTTCAAGAAAGAAGTTTCATCATTTAACTAAAAACAAAATGATTACATTTGGTTAAAAAAAAAAAAGAATAACAAGACTTGAAATAATAATAATAATAATAATAATAATAATAATAATAATAAACAGAATTAGCAATATATGGTAAATATTGAATGCAGTCCTATACAGTCAGGTCAGAGCCTGTTCCGGCCCATAAACCTGAACAAAAACACTGGCTCTAATATAGCACAATGTTGACCACAGATCCTCTCAGAGATCCTTCCACCACTGAGAACTGGGAAAACACCTCTCTGTTTACCTGCAGATTAACAACAAGGGAGAAGCAATCATTTTTAAACAATTAATCTTGTAGCAGACCAAGAACATGTTTGAACAAGTCCAAAAATATAACAGATAAAAGATTAAGAGACCTGTTATCTGTGCTGAAGGGCGGAGGTCACAGAAGGGGTCAGTCAAGTTCATGTACTTCATTGTCCTGCATGGCAGAGGGGGGACGTCCCTGCTCAGGCATTCGCTTGGACATGATGTCCCACTGTGGACCCAGTACTTTAGACTTGGACCCTATGGGTGGTGTAACAGAAGTGAAATAAAGAGCAACGGGTTAATTCACATAACAGACCACAAAGTACTTGATGCTCATCATGGGATAGTTTAAACCATAGAATTAAACCATAGAATTAAACCATAGTGACAGGCCTTTACATCTACATATGTATGTGGAGCTGTATCTGACCATTACAAGGATGTGTATCATCACTTCCTGTGCTGCTGCTCCATATCACTTAAATAGCTTTTCTCCAAACTGTTCAATAACATCCAAGAGTGACCAATACTGTAAAGGTGGCTGTGGCAAATTTTTAAAAAAGCAAAAACAAAAGTGATAAATGAGAGGGAGAGATGCGAGAGAAACAGTGCTGCTCAGAGCATAATAGTGACAAATTCATCAGGGAATTACATAACCATTCCAGATCCCTGGATAGAGAAACACCACAACATGACAGCGTGAAGATGAGGGTTCCTTACAGAAGCACTGCACATTTGTGTATGATGAAGTTGTAAATAGTATGCGTGCTACATTTATCTTCATTCATGTGGGTCATTCAATGAATCTGATAGTGCTGTTGGTTGGTGTGTGCCTTTTTTACATCTGATCCTGATGGAGATCCATGTGAGTCACTGCTGATCTGTTACCATGACAACACTGTCAGCCGTTCAGAGTTGAGAATGGGGGAGAGAGGGAGAGAGAGAGAGAGAGAGAGAGGAGAGAGAGAGAGACACACACACACACAGGGACAGAAAAATAGAAAGACAGAAGAGTGATAGTCGTGGACACTGGACATATGGGCAAGGGAGAGAACAGTGAAAAACAGGAAGGAGTACAGTCTATGGGCATTGTAATCCCAATTACACAATAAAAGAGCTCAACCTGAGTGGAAGAAAGCCTTTATGTGGTTTTGAAAATTAGATTAAAAAGGTAAAGATGTTATTACTGTTAATGAACAATGCATAAAACACACACACACACACACACACACACACACACACACACACACACACAACCAGTTGATAAACAGACACCAGTCTCTCTCACCATCTAGGCCATTGTGCTGCTCGTAGGTGCGTTTGCCAAGGATGGTGGGTGAGCCATTGTTCAGGATGGGGGAGGACTTGATAGGAGTCAAGCTACCCATGGATATGGAGGCTCCTCGTGGGGGCTCAGCTTTAGGTGGGCATGGGTGAGCCTCTATAATTAGGACAGAGAAATAGTGAAATTGATTACATCAGAATTTAATATTCACTTAAAATCTAATTAAAACTGATCTGTTTTTTTTTCAAGCATGACCACCTTAAACATGTGCTGGAACTCCTCCAGACATCCCCCAAGAGTCACCCAGTGTACTTTCCAGAGAAACAGTTTTAGATCATTCTAAATTAGAGGGTGTCAAACATATGGGCCCGCAGACCAGAATCAGACTGTTAAAGGGTGTAATCTGAGCCACTAAATGAATTTCGATTCTCTTTACTAAGTTTAAATTGGTGTTGTGGACCGTAATTGAATTTAAAGATTTAAAAAAAAAAAAAAAAAAAAAAA
>JAUCMX010000008.1:12135293-12153372 GCA_033459395.1 Hemibagrus guttatus | reverse complement strand
ACCCAGATATCTAACCACAGACTCCAGAGGCTTCCGGACGGCATTCCTCAAAGATATGGGCTTTTTGGTCATATCTGGCAACCGCACTGCACCTACACAAAATAAATATAGTATAAAAATTTGCCTGCAGTTAAACACAACAGAGCAAAGATGTGAGGAACACACAATGTTTGTTAATAGACATATACAAAAATGTGAGACTTCCACTACTAACTATTAAGCGCTCATCAACTATAAACAGTACATGTGTAAAAATCACACGTGTAATTTTGTGAGGTAGCATACAGTCTCTGAATCTGTCCCTATGTGTAGAAGTATAGAGTAGTAGTGGAAGGCACTCGCATTCCGCTTTGATGGCTGCTGTGTTGACAGGTGTGTAGGGGTGACGGGCCAGAAAGCGGGACTTGAGCAGATCCTGGCAGATACGCCTTGCTGTCCGTGTCAGCTGAGTGGTCTGCAGGTAGAACGCTTGTCTGGTCTTCACTGCAAACTTAGGACTTCCGCCATGTCTCACTGGTGCACCATGAGGACTCTATAAACCAGAAAGACATGAGTGTTTTATCATGTGTAACAACATGCCTCACAACCACAGGGAGCTTGGAGCACTAATTAACCCAGTTATCCATCTATACGGTTATACAGATGCAGGGACATGTAAACAATCGAGTGTGCAGTGTGAAAACAGTAAGATGAGGCCCGAATACATGTCTTAAGGTAAAGTATTACCTTTATACCCTCAAACAGATATTTAATAAGACCTCAGCAAAGTGCATGTAAAATTGCTGTTCAGGTTTCATGGGGATTTTTTGAGGCCACATAAGACACCTAAATATATTTTCAGGCATGCAGGAAACATTTTGTATGAACGCTTCTATGACACTGTGTACTATAAATAGTGAGCGATGTGTTCATGTGAAAAATTACAATAAGACCATGTGTGGAACAAAGTGTGGAATGTTGGACACTTCATGCACTCAACAGTCGCGGCTTTGCTTACATAGGAGAAGAAGGGAGCAGGTTACCAGGTGCTTACTATGCTGATGGTCATGATAGGCATAAAATGTCACGCTGGCAAACAGAAAGTACATAGTGTATCATGTAACTGCATATTGTAAAGTACATAATTTGGGGCACAATGTACATTTTAGAGCCCAAATATAATAGAGAAACAAACATGAGAGAACAATGCTGAATCTCATTTATACGGAGAAGAGAGAGGGTATGTCTTGATAATTTTGTATCATTTCAAATATGATGGACCATCTTTCTAATTTGCGCACACACATACTTGCTTCATTTATTTATTCACTACAAATGACAATGTGTGCAGGCTATCACATTGTCATTAAAAAGCCGTTGGTTGCTTGTCTCCTGCTGGCTGGCTATTGTCTTAATGACATTGTTGGGAATTTAGTGGAGTTATTTATAAACTGTGAATTTAAATGTGGATATGTAAGAAGAAAGTCTTGTGAAAAGAAATGGCGTAACTTATAATTTCACAATTCAAGCTGCGTATTACTCTCAAATGAAATACCTTTACATAGTGAATTAGTAATCTATTCTTGAAATAATTTAGTTGTCCTGATTTGACACAGTAGCAGCAATGTATGTAAAAGAGCTCTGTGCTACTGAAAGTCATGCACACCATGTTGTTGCGGTTGGGCCCAGGCCGTTCTCCATCCAGTCTTGTGGGCATCTTCAGGCCACCATACTTCTTCCAGTAGGTCCAGCAGGAAGCACACAGTCTGCACTGCATGTTGGTAGGTCCCCATGAGTACCACTGATATGAGCTGGTGGCTACACACACACAGCCCGAAAGAGAGTGAGTGAAAGCTGGGCCAAGGTTTTGTGTATGAAACCTTTACATACAATTTCCAAGGGCTTATCAAATGACAATAAGAGTCAGAGACTCACTGTAGCAGCTCTCGCATGCACGGCCCAGTCCTGCTGGTTGACTCACTGCCCCGGGTATTGCCCCAGGTATTGCCCCGGCCCCATTCACCAGCGCTGGCTTCATGCTGTTCACACTCAGCTGGTTTGGATTGGGCTTGTTGCTGCACATACAAAGCACAGTCACACACACGGATTAAGCTTGTGCATAATCAAATAGACAATTCACTTAAAGCTTAGAAGTAAATGCTTGTATATCCAGAGACACCCTCTGACCAACAACTGGCTAAAATACTCACTAGTTTGGGATATAGACCTGCTTCAGCTTGCTCTCTGCTTCTGCTGCTTTTAACCGTTTCTGTACAAAGCACAATACATAGAAAATAACTTGAGCTTAACCCCACACTCCCCCAGGAATACAAGTGGTATTCTGTCAACCAACCATACCTGTTGAACGTATCTGTCTGTGGTTTTCCACATGTAGTAATACTCAATTATGCTAGTAAGTGATTTCCAGGGAAGCTGAAAGAGACAGAGGATTTATTTTATTTGCCTTCAACAGGAATCTTGTCTTCCCATCTCCCACATCTTTAAGGAAGTCTTTAGTTCCTTCAACATCATTTAAAAAAAAAAAAAAAAAAAAGGGGTCAAAATGTGTTCAAATATCTATGGTCAACAGTCCAAACAATATTTCTAAATGGAAATATTCATATGGATTTTTTTCCTCTTAACCCTAAGGGATGTTTTCATGCACTTTGATTTGAATTTTTTTTTGCAAATCTCTTGGGCATTATTTCCAGTAATTTTCCTCCACTCCTTGGCTGTGTCTTTGTGTCGGTCTTCCATGTCCGAATGATGATTTTTTTTTTGGTAATATCTCTAAAGCCCTCTGATATATTTTCATATTCTTCACCAGCTATGTGAAAGGTCAGTATTTCTGTTACCGGTTTCAGATGAAAAGTTGAGACTTCACTCACTGGAACATTTCATGTCTTAAAAAGCAAAAGGTGATGACTTATGTCCTTAGATATTGTCTTGCAGATGTTCAAATAAAGTATCAAGACAATGTTCTATCTTTTTTAAGGAGTTTGTTTTATATTTAAGGGTAAATTAGAGGTGCAATTTCAATTCTTTAAAACCAGAAAAAAAAGTGGGACACAAACTTCTGAAATCATTTGTATCTAAACCATTCTAATGCAGGAACAAAGAAGGAAAAAAAATCTAAAGGCACAAATCCACTTCTACTTTTCCTCTATCTACTTATATAATATGGTTTTAGTTCCGTAAAAGCGGGTGTGCACGCTGTCTCTATGTGGCTCCTCCTTGTCGCTGAGCTCAGTCCCTAAACTAGTCATGAAATATATTAAAATCACCAGCAGGTGGCAGAATTAGAAGACACACTCTACTGCAAAAGGACAGGGCATCTGTAGACAGGCTAGTGAGCTGGTGCTGTGTGTTTTGCCCATAATCCCTTTCTGTCTTACTCTTTCTCTCCAAATGCCTTACTGCTGAAAACTCACAAAATCCTGCTGGATATCAGTAAAGTCTTTGCCGTATTTCTCCAGTGCCTCCTCAAACAAGTTGGCCTCCGAGGCACTCCATTCTTCCATCTCGTCTCGACAGAGTACAGGGCCACCCTGAGGCACCAAAGCAGCAATCGCTCGTGTCATGTCATAGCCATTATTATGCAGTGTGTCCATAGCATGGAACTGAGGAGAAGAAGAAGAGGTGAATAAAATCAGCACACCTAAAACAGTAAATGCTAATCAATCATGAACATCTGCACTCAGGTTTCACAACTTGTGGGATAGCCGACACAAAAAAAAAAAAAAAAAGACAACAAGAAAAATACACTCGCAAAGCTCCCAAACTCAGAGTTAAAACAGCACAGCAAAGCCACAACATGTAATGGATCAAAAAACCTAAAGTCACTCACAAAGAGTAAATGTTTTGAGTGGTACAAGCAGAGAAGAAAATGCTTTTACAGTTGAAAAAGCAGAAAGAAGAAAAACTACTCTTATGTAGTAATTATATTTAAATTGCCCAGTCTGCGTTAATGATGAGCATCCTCACGAAAAAAAAAAAAAAAAAAGAATTAACAAGCAAAGGCACTATAGTAAATATAGTATAGTCATATTTATTGTTGACTTGTGAGGTTGCTTTTTATGAAATCTGGCTGGGTTTTGCACGCTAGTATAACATCAGCTGCATCGCCCTGATAATGCCTCGACAAGGCCGCCCCGTTAGTGTCTTAATGACGCCCTGTTAATGATTCATTTTTCAAGAGGTGCTATTTTTAACTTTATGGGGAAAAAAATTAAATAATGCTTTAAACATGCAGGGCCCAGATGTCTCTTGAAGCAAATGGAAAAGCATTGTTTCTTATTCACACAAATGGTGTAATGATTCATAAAGAAGTTGCAGGAAACTATTTGTGAATGTCTATTCAGTAAACAAAAAATGTCATTTCATGTCAGTTACTTATATTCAGATTACAGCAGTGTGTGTGTTTCTCAAGTTCAGAGGGTATGTATTTGCTTGTGTCCATTACCCATTGGCTCCTAGGTTATATGCTTAATAAGTCAGTGGCATCTAGTGGCAGGTTGGGTTGTTGAGGATAGCTCCACAGAGTCACAATATAACCCATAGATGGCTTTTTTCTTTCCTGAACACAGGGCAAATTAGCTCTCTTGCTTGTTTGAGTCAGTCCTAAAATGCTACCTTTCTATAGTGGCTTTGAACATTTGACCCAAAATATCTTTTTATCCTCAGTCAATATACAACACTCTATTAAAAGATCATTTGATGATTATATAGGTTATGACAGCACTATAATGGTCATAATTAATTACGTAAGATTACTAAAAAAATGCGAGGGCCACAAAAGCTGTCCTTTTCTAAATCTCCATATTGCACTACACCATTTTGATTAAATCTGCCTGGGTAATCATGATGCTCAACACCATTACAAGTAATTCTTCATGGACAATTGGCAAATCACAGATGACATTAGAATGCGTTTCATGTGCCAGACCAAAGTGTGAAGTACTGCGGAAGCAGGATGTAGCGTGCAGTGAGTGAGCGTGCGAGTGTAGGTGGTGCCGTACCAGTGTAATGTCTCTGGAGGCAGCTGCAGCGCTCATGTGTAGACTGGGCTGCCGAACTGAACTGCTGCAGTCCAAAGCTCGCGCAAACGTACCCACAGACCTGTGGGAGGGAAGGAGAAACAAAAAAAGGGCAGAAATAGAAAGAGAGTGAGCAGAGGAGAAAGAAGAATGAATGAGAACTATAAGTGTTCCTGTAAAACAGCATCACCGTTTAGATATAATCAATAATTCCAAAGGAAATGTGCCTTTTTCGTAGCGCCTGTCACCATGTTGCTCATTCCAGACAAACATCAACAGAAGAATCCAAAACGCTTGAGGTACTTACCGAGCCACTACCAGAAACTGGTCGATTTGTTTCTCTGTAAGAGGACTGTTGGGATCCCAGACTTTCTCCTCTAGTTTGGCCAGCTCCCTGCCATCCTCCTCTCCTAATGAACCGAGAAGCACAAACACAGCAGTCATCTAAAGAACAGCTGGATATCAAGATTAGACTCCCACTCTGCTACAGCTCTGCATGCTCTTTCCTTCTGCAAGCGCTTTATGTTATTCATCCATGTCTATCGGAGTTCTCAGTCAGATGCCATGAACACACTAGCATAAGTTGCAGAAAACAAAAAGGACATGCTTACGTGTTCACATGAACAGATATCTGGAGTATTGCTAAAATTACATTTTATACTTAATTAGGGAAGATTTCTATTTTCATAGAATCTTCCATACTAGTCTGGATCAGCAGTTCTGGAACTAGGCGTTGAGGCTGAAGAATATTCTTGCAAGTTGTATCTCTACTTACTATTTTTAATTTATTAAATCTAGCATGGTAGTGTAATTGCCTCAGGGCTCCAAGGTCCTTGTTTCAGTACTGGGCTTCTGTTACTGTGCGGAGGTCGGCATGTTCTGGGTTTTTCCTTCTGTTCTCTGGTTTCCTCCCAGCTCCCAACAACATCCCAGTAGGTGCATTGGCAACTCTAAATTGTCCCCATGCACAAGTGTGCAGTGTGTGTTCCCACGACAGACTCCAGATACACCGCAACCGTGACCAGGATAAAGTAAAGATGAATCAATAGATGCAAAATACTACATTTCTTGTGTGATTAGGCCAAATGTGTTTTAATAAAAATAAAAAAAATTTTGAAAAATATGTATTAAAAAAAAGCATACATACGGTCATCCTGCATACATCAGAAAAACAGTGCCATGTCTTTGTTTCATCCAGCAAAAGCATCTGGTTTTCTCTAGCAAATTTTGGCTGAATTTATATTTCATCAAATCAAAATGTCTGTGCTTTAAAAAAAAGCTTGAAGAACCTGATTAGCCTCAAGCTTAAATTTCAAACAAAAAATCTACTGCACTCGAACCCTGAAGGCTCTTATTTCCTGTAATATGTATTTTACAAAAACAGAAAGTTTGAAGATAGTTTAGATACCCTGCTTTTAGATAATATAACAGAGATTAAGGAAAAGATAAGAATCATATAGAGGTATCACAAGATGCATGTTTTTAGCACTTGGGTGTTTAGACTACATTTGGTATGAAAAGTTTCCCAGAATTGCACTAAATACAGACATACCCTCCTTGAGGAGGTCGGTGATTTCTGCCTGGTACTTAGTCCCCACTCTGATCTCTCCTTTATCAGCCAGCAGTGTTTTCTGCTGAGGGTCATATACCAGAGAGTAGAAAAATGCGTCCTGCAGCCAAAACACAACATAGACAAAGTCAAAGTCAGAGACCCAGGCACAAACAAAGAAAGCCTCATGCACTGAGAGGGCTGTGTGGTGTTTGGCCTGACAGTGAGTGGAGTCTCCAGTCTCCTCATTACTAAATGCGAAGAGAACATTCTGGGTCAACACACTGAATTATTCATTCAGAATGGAGCTCAAAACTAGAACTCATACACACATACACACAATAAGGAAACGCATCTTTATCTAGTATAAGTAAAAAAAAAAAAAAAAAAAAAAAAACCACTCCCAGTGCAGGGTGTTCTTGCAATGTTTGCTCAAAATGCTGTACTATACTCACCTCTCTGTCTAGGTAGGACTTGAGGGTTTCGGTCTCATTGAGAAGGGTCACACAGCACTTTCCTCTGAACACAGTTACACAACACATGTTACAATAGTGACCCCAAATTCAAGCCACACTGACAAACAAAATTTGTATTTCTCGTTTTCTTGTGTCAAATGATGGCAAAATGGACACGAGAGAACAGAGTCCTTGAGGATATACACTAAATAGATTTGGAATGTGACTTGGGTGTATGTCAGTAACAGATACGCAGGCTGCAGGGGATATCAGTACCAAAAGTATCACAGCTCCCAATTACTGCAAGTTAGGGATGGACTGATTCTATATTGGATATAATAATATCATTACAGCATTCTTTTACAGGTCGTTCTGTAAGCAATATCAGAGTTCTGAGTAAGCGCAGATACCCGATACAGTAAGCGAGCTGCCTCTCTACATACTCTAAATTAGGTGAAGCATAGCGCTCGAACACTGAAAAGGTGTACTCTATGAGATTTAAGGAAGAACACCTTCTGCAGTACGTGAAATTCTCCTCCATATTCGAGTAGTCTATAGATGATCTGCTGAGGACAAGTTCTAGGCTCTGTGTGGTTAGGTAAAACACTCATGTTGTCTGTTGATTCTGAAAGTCCAGCATTAGTCAACGAGCATTACAGTAAGCAGACAGCCATGTCATCATACTGCTGTCATTGTTCTTGAAGTCTATGCTTTGCAACGGAATAAACAGATCATTTAAAACTAAGGAGTTGTGATTCATCAAGAATAAAACTACACTCAGCTAGTATAAAACAGTTGCATATAGTAAAGTTGAAATTGGATTTGTCCGATTAGATTTGTTTTATTGTGTTAGAACCTACTATATGATAAAGAAAGAAAGAAAGAACTTATTGGTCATCCAGGTTGGGGCTGAACAGGACACCAGTGACTTCCACATCAAATGAGATGAGACTACATGAGTATAACACTTGGTTATTCTGTATACTCTATAAAACGCCAAAAAGTGGAGAAAGAGACACGGTCACACAGACAAGCAATCAACAAAAATCATATTCATTCCTCTGGGTATGAGTATTATATAAAGTAATGCAAAGCTGACTATTATATCAGAAAAGATGTTATCGCTTGTATTATTTGTTTATAAACTGTAATACAGGCTAAATGTCAGTTCCTGCTCTTCCCCATGTACTCTGTGTTTTCTTGTTAGATACGCTTTGAAACGGCCATCCAGATGCTGTGCATGCCTTAATTATACCTGTTCTCTCATTGTGCAGAGCAAGTTATACTTCAGTACCTCTCCTGCACTACGTGCAATAGGACTGGTATTGCCAACAAACAGCTAGCAGCAAGTCTAATGCCTGGAAACGTCTGAGCTAACACACATCCTTAAGCTGTAGAGCTGTACACTGAGTGGGACTCATAAGTCCCACCACTTTTAAAGCAAACTGATGATCTTTATGCATTTCACCATTTCTGCAATCTAATTCCAGGATCATGCTAACAGCCCAAGTTCTCCACTGAGATCCGATTCCATCAGTGCCAGTAATGTCATCTCCACTCAAACACCATTTACACTTGAGGATTCCTCCATACAGATTTTGACATGTCACAAAATAATGATGTGTCTCAGACACACAATGTCAGCCAAACAGCCATCCTTGGAGTATTTCACTCACTCGCAGTTCAAGTCCACAGATGTGACATAGGGTGAAATAATTTGACCCTATCTTTATGGAAAATGTCCAAGACATGCACACACACGTATACAGACATGCATAGACAGAGGTGTTTTACCTGATGTGTGTAGCAGGCAGAGACTCCAACTGTCTGGAGAGAAAGAGTTCTCGGTGTCTTAGCTGGTGTTTTTGTTTCTCTGGCAGGTCCAGCATCTCACGGTTCTCCATCTCCTCCTCCAGCTCTCCTGTGGACCGATGGTCAAAATACGTTTTCATTAAGCCACCAGCAGATGTGAATTAATGGCTGAATTGTGACTACTCCATTTTGGGAAACATAGGTTGAATGTTTTCTCAAGATGTGAAATATGTAGCATTCAGCAGTGAAATATGCATTCTTCATTTTTTTTTTTTTAACCATGCAGAGAAATTTCCAGATCTAAACAGACCAGCCTGGAGATCACAGTGCTACAGTCATAGATATAGGAGTCCCAGATAATTGCTGTTGCTCCATACTTTTATACGTCCCAGTGACATTAGATGGGACAAATTAACCAGTGAATATCAGTGTGGAAATGCTAATATACGCTGATAACGATCTCTCTGTGTTCACTTGACTTGGATGAAATTTACGGTTTCTGACGTGGTACATTTCAGCATACCTCAGGTGATGCAAATGAAAATATACTTACAATTTATATAAACGAGCGTAAAAATTCAGCATTATTTTAGCTGAATCTACAATAAAGGATGCCTACATGTGACTCAGCTTCATCGTGATGAACTCTGTGCGAAACCAGGCATAGAAGTGAACCCATCCTCATTTGGGTGACACTGGACAGTAAATAATGCAAATGTAAATAAATAATATTCTTTCTACAACAGCAACCAAGGGCTCATAAGGAACTATTAGTCCTGAAGACATTCTCATGTCAGAAAACGTAAACAAACAGCCTTATGTTGCGTTCACGCATACAGTGATTTTATTGCTGCAAGTCTCCTGTATAATTCGCTGTGCTATGAAGTCATCAGTAGGCATTCCCACTACCGGTTGCCATAGTAATAATGTTTATCAGACGGTGGTGCAACTAGCAGCCTGAATCAGTTTTCTTGCAGCTAAAATGCAACATTCTGGAGGTAGATTTGGCATTTGTATATAAAGTTCATCAGTGCATCAGATCCCAGGAGATGAAGAAGAAGCAGTGTGTGCTCATCTACACGGATAATGTCCGCTCTACTCCCATTGGTAGCTGCGGCACCACCTCGCTCCATATTGGCATGGAGTTAAAGTTTGGCACAGTTTTCCACCAGAACCTTTGTAGACAGGCTGACTAATGTGTCCAGTTCAGCCCATTGCAGCATCAAGTTTTCTGCTATCTATGATTGCAAACCGATAGCAGCTAAAATCAAATTCATTCAACACAAAAAAAAGCCAAAGAAATGAAATCAGACTGTGTCAACAAAGTCCCACCCCCTCCACACGATTCACACTGGAGAACTTAATCTCTGCTCCCCGGTAATCCATTTTTAGAGGAGGAAAGAGGACATTCTCTCTCAAAAAAAACCTACATATATGTGGTGTATGGACTGAGGGTGCTGAGTGGAGAAGAGTGGAGGCAGAGTGAGGATGAGGAGGAGGCGGGGAGAGAAGCCAGAGTGTGCTCCAATTCATCTGGAGTTTCATTAGAGGGAGACAGACAGAGAGCAAGAGAAAGACAGAAAGACAGAGACAGAATGAATGAGAGAGGAGAGAAGAACAAAAGCAATCAAGGGATTTTCAAGGGGGGAAAAAAGGTGCACCTGAAATCAATACGTATTCCCTCGTCTTCCTCCTCTTGCCACTCTAGTATTCTGAGCACACGCACACACACCATGCTATCTGTATCTCATACAGTCAGTTTTGTCTTCATTTGCACAACACATAACCAGAGTGGTTGCTGTTCTGTTTTTGGTAAGTCTTACAATTGTGGCTGGAGTACTGGTGTCTCTACAGAAGTGGGGGAGCATGAGAGCCACATGGCTATGAACAGACCTCTGCATCCTCGAGAGAGCCAGCAGGATGAGAGGAACTCACTACAGCCTTAGTCCTTAGAGAGAGAGTGAGAGAGAAAGAGAGCGCGCACAAGAGGCATATATCAAGAGACCAAGAAAGAGAAACAGACAGACAAATATTGAAACAGACACACAGACAGAAAAAAAGAGAGCAAGCATGAGAGCAACTGAGATCGTGAGAGAGGGACAGCTTGAGAGACAGCAAAGAGAGTAAGAGCATGCGAGAGTAAAAGGTGAGAAAATGAGAGTGCAAGAGAGAGAGCATAAAAAGCATACCAGCAAGAGACAGAAATTAAGAGACAGACAGCAAGAGACGAGTGAAAGAGAAAGAAACAGAGGGGGAGGGCAAAAAATTTTGAAAGAGACACAGGGAGAAAGCGAGAGAGAGCATGAACACATGAGAGGTTGTCTGTGAGAGAGAGAGCAAGAAAGAGCGCGAGAAAGAGAGCGGACATGAGAGGTTGTGAGAGAGAAAACAGAACACCAGAACCAATCTACTGGCACTGCACCCAGCCTATACTCTCCACAAATTGCCTCTCCATCTCACCTGTCCCAAGTAATTATCAATTATTGATGAATGAGTTGCTTTACCAAGCAGCAAGAGGTAGAAGAGGGGAGAGGAAGAGGTGTATACACCCCCACTCAGGAAGGAGGAATGGCGGCTCAGGAGACACATCGCATAGAGGAACAGACTTGACTTTCCATTGCACCTGCCAAACAGTCATACACTAGTGCACTATGAACCAGAGCATCTGCCCTGAGACAGACAGACACGCACACACTCCAGTACATAATCAATCATTCAGGTGCTGTAGTTCAGAACAACCCAAGTCCAACACAAGTCAGTCAGAAACGCACACAGGAGAGAAATGCAGTGGTCAGATCAGTCAGGAGCAAAGTGATCAGAAGGAACAGGAAAAATGGCGGGAGCTTCAATGTATTAACTTGCATCTCAAATAGCATACTGTGACCTAACATCTGAAAGTTTTGCACATACGTTCAGGTGCATTGGTCCATGTTTGTTATTTGTCGAGCATTAATACTTTACTAACAAAAGGTGGTTGACTATCTGTGTAATGCGTACAAACAATTTACTTTACATATACTTTAAAATCACAACCCAACATTAGCAAAGCTGGGTATTATGGCTATAATAGTGTTTAGAAAGTTGTGTCTTTTTTTGACTGGTCACTTGAATTGGACGGGTTTAATCCAAATCTCTAAAACACAAAACAAGCAGCTAAAACTACATAACGAAAACCCGGAAAGATCAGGAACAGAAACGATCTCTGGCTTAAATTATCACCAGAAGCTCACTGTGCACATTTGAGTCATGAACTTTAGATTTCAGTAGCTGGATTATTATTTACATATATAGTCTATTTCTACTATTTCTAACTTATTTAGCAGTTGAAGGGATGCTTGGCCGCAAATAGTTTGAGAAACCGGGTCCGAAACAGAAGGCTATAAAAGTATGTGATTTACCGCACACACGTTTTCTCCCATTTGTGTTAAATTGAGTAACTCAAAGAGGTTATCGACCAAGTAACAGAACTACATTGTAGTAAATGACACTAGATTGTTTCATTTTCCGAGTATTTTTTTTTTTTTTTTTTAATTTATGAAGGACTAAAATCTTGAATAATGAAAACAGACTAGTCTTCATGCCTCAAAAGTTCAACTAAATTTTTATCATCAATTCATAAAATTTTAAGACTGTATTTAACAAACTTCTTGTGCAATAACCCAATTAAACATGTGCTCATCTTTTTAATGCCAACACATCTGGTTCGTCAGTTACCTTAAAAACTGTTTTGTCCACTGAATTTTAAAGTCATAATAGGTTATGTCAGGATATGTTTCAATAAAGACTACAAAGCTCTTCTATATCTCTTTCTGCCAAATGCTGGAGATGTAATATGGGGCAAGTTAGTTCATGTGTCTGCTTTAAACTCTCTCATTAAAAGTCTTATTTCACAACATCCCATATCTTCCCCATTTAGATGGTTTCTCTATAATCTTCCTCAGACAAGACCACCGAGAAACTCTCAGTGCAAGTGTGTGACCATTTTACCTAAACAAAATATGCACCTTCACCTGCTCCCTGATGTTTACTTCATTCCTCCTTGTTTGTTGCACAGCCAAGATTATTCTACTGTTCTGAAACCCCATGAATGTTCAGGGCTGTTCCAAGTTCGTTTTAGGTGGATCTTAGGATTGCTTCTGACTAAGAATAATTTACACACCCAAATGAACTCAAAGGGCTTAGTTATGAGCTGATGAGTCAAAACCTAATAGCCCACAATTCGAGTTCTGTGAATACAGTTGGTTCACTAGTGGTGCTAGTCCTCAGCATCAATCG
Source organism: Hemibagrus guttatus (assembly GCA_033459395.1). NCBI lineage: Eukaryota > Metazoa > Chordata > Actinopteri > Siluriformes > Bagridae > Hemibagrus > Hemibagrus guttatus. The sequence continues at coordinate 12,140,266 of JAUCMX010000008.1, read as the reverse complement.
AGCATGCTGCAATCGGACAGCAGCAAGAGAGGAAACGATCTCTTAAGAAAAAACTTTTCTTTTTCCCCCCACGGTCTGCTCATATGCAATTTTTTGCCCAGCTACTCTAGCCAACTGTATTATGCAAAATGATATTAATGCACGCATATATAGTGTGTGTGTATGTATGTATATATATATATATATATATATATATATATATATATATATATATATATATATATATATATATATATATATATATATATTACACATAAAATATATATATATATATATATATATATATATATATATATATATATATATATATATATATATATATAAAATATATATATATATATATCACACACACACACACACACACACACATACATATATATATATATATATATATAAAATAAAAATATATATATATATATATAGTATGTATAATACTTCTACACTGGTTGAATAAAACTAGTTGATTTGCTCCTGCTAGTTAGCTAGTCAGAGTGTTGGAAAAACAGACAAGGCAGACAAAGTAGACAAAGATTTGTGAGATCTGTTAGAGTTGAAAATATTTCAGAACAGATGAAGCCGATTATATAGTCCACTGTACAAGGCTATTCTTTTGTAAAGGTTGTTACCCCATTTATACCACTTTGTATGCAGTGTAAAGGTGTGTGTGTGAGACTGTTTTACTGTCTGTTTTCCGTGCACCAGCCAGCTATCTCCTATAATTCAACAGCTACCACTCTGGGAGGGTGAATGCTAAGATGTGGCTAAGATAACAAGCACATCTCGACAAACTCCTGCTCAAGCTGCATTCCAGTCATCATAATACACTCTGAGGAAAAGCGCCATCTGCCCTATTCTGCATACTTGAGCTTACATATGCCCACAATTGGCTAGTGCCACTGTGATTGATAGATGAGAGAGAGTATGCTACTTTTTTTTTTTTTAATGCCACTGCACCTAGAGAGCTCCTGCCTATGGAGAACAGTGATGCTCTCAAAATTGGAACTTACGATCTCCCAGTCCTAGGAGGAACACTTTTTTTTTTTTTTTTTTTTTTTTTTTATATAAATTGTGCCACTCGAGAGCTAAAACTTTTTTTAAAGCCCACTCTTGGTGGCTCCTGAAAATTCTGTCCACTGTAATTTTTTGCTGTCCTATAAAACTAAATAAAATATAGTCTATGCACTGTGGCATAGTCAATTTTGGCATGACCAGTGTCTTCCCTAAGTGGTTGGTCACTAAAATACTGTATACACACACACACACACACACACACACCAGACTCTGTTGAGGATCTTCCACATTGCATGTCCTCAGTTTCATAATCAGCTGCTGAGCCACAGATGTTTACCATCAGGCCATCCACATGGTGTCCATGGTGTAATATGTTACAGTTTTTTAACCTTATATTATGATGCTTATTTATTGCATTGATTAAATTTAACAAAGTAGTCTAAGGAAGTACTGAACAAGAAAATTATATGTAGCCTGTGTGTGGCTGTTAGTTGAAGTGTGTTGTGTGATGTGTTGCTTTCAGCCAAAATAATGTTTGGAAACTATGGAACAACCTTACTTTTTGACAAATAAAATGAATAGTCATGCAACTACACATTATGTGGCATATAATTTCTACATAGCCAGTATGGCCAAAAGTTTGTGGACACCTGACCACCACATGCTGTTTTTGAAAATCTTACTCCAGATTTAGTCCCTTCTTTACGGTCTAACTAACCACCAATCTTCTGGAAAGGCTTTCCATTAGATTTTGGAGAATGGCTGTGGGGATTTGCCTATTCATTCAGGCACAAGTGTTTTAGTGATCTTGGGCACTAACGTTGTTGGTGAGGAGTGTTCCAATTTATCCCAAAGGTTTTCAGTGAGATTGAGGTTAGAGCTCTGTGTAGGACACCATTTCTTCATGCACCTTGATTTGTGCACAGAAGTATTGTCATGCTGGAAGATGTTTTTTTGGCACCTTAGTTCCAGTGAAGGAAAATGGTAACGCAGCAGCATACAAAGACATCACAGCATAACTGTGTGCAACAAACTTTGCAGCAACAGTTTGGGGGAAGACTCTCATATGGGTGTCAAATGTCCAAACATTTGGCCATACAGTGTAGGTTTTGGGGGCTTTTTCCTGCAAGGCTGGGCTTTTGCTTTATGGGTAAAATCCTTTCGTGAGAGACCGCATTTCATGCTGGTGCACACACTATGTACATGTCAGCCATCAGGTGTAATCTCTGTATTGATAATAGTGTGATGCATAGGGAGGAGATCCTCAGAAGGCCCTGGCTGGCACTAGGCTGTAGCGCATCAGGGTCACACGCAAGAGAAACCCTGCAGTTCTATGGCCGCCCAGGTGTGGAGTCGAACATCCCTGAGATGCATTGTATTTGCTGAAGCTTTTCTCTGGAATTGGGTACCTCACAAACACAGGAACATACTCTCAATCGGTCATGACTCAAACCTATTCCTTTCTGAACCCAAGTTAATCTCGGGTCTGTTCAGACACAGTGGGCGAGGTGATTATAGGGAGTGGTCAGTTCAGTTCAGGGTCAAGTCCCTCTCTCGCTCTGCCTCTACACACACTTGTGTGCAAACAAGGCCACAGCACAGCTCCCTAGCTTCAGGCTCTGGCAAGGAGGAGCCAGCATCACCGAGAACAAAATATTTAATCTGTGAGTCATCTGTGAGTGTGTGCGCATGTACACTGACTTGCTGAAAAGAGAGCCAATAGTTCCAGCTTTCACATGTAGATGCATTCAAACTCCTTTCGTGCCCAATCACACAGGAGGAACTCCATCACTCTGCTTCTCACACCCTCGCCCTCTTATCTTCGCTATTCTTTTCTCCAAGACTGCTCTCCTGTTCCTTCTCTATGACTCATCACATGCCATTTCTTTTTGTTTCTCCACTTCTTCTCTTCCCCTTTCGTCTTTCCTTGCTGAAGCTGATTCAGGATGTAGTCCACACCCATGTGGTCCAAACTCATTCCTGCCATGCATTTTTCACATATTGCAAATGTCTGAACATCCATGGAGAGACTGCCGGCACTGCAGAGAGGCCCACAATCCATGAACCCATACACACAAATACACTCGCAGCTTACACCCCCACCCCCACTAAGTTCCTAACTGCTTCTGTGTGGTCTATGTGAGCAAACAATCCCACTGCCTCATGATTAAACCTGTGTGCAGTGTGGACTACTTTCATACATTCAAATTTACTCTCTCTCTCTGTACCACGTATATAAACATTTTACATTCAAGCTCTGATAATCTTTAACACTGGCACTGCTGACAGCTGCTCACACCATGCCTAGCCCCGCCACACATATGAAGCACACTAACACACTTAGTGATTCAATCCTATAGCAGCCATTTTGGAGACTAACTCTGCTTACAGCAGGAAAGACTGGATATTCCTAGGCGGATCAATCCAGTGCAAAATGATAGTTTATACTATTCAAGTCATCACAACAGAAACAAAGCTATGGACATATACACATGTATATATATGTGTGTGTATATATATATACACATATTATATATATATATATGTATATATGTGTGTGTGTGTGTGTATGTATGTATATATATGTATATATGTGTGTGTGTGTGTGTGTGTGTGTGTATGTATATATATATATATATATATATATATATATATATATATATATATATATTATATATATATATATATATATATATATATATATATATATATATATATATATATATATATATACACACACACACATATATACACATATACACACACACACATTTATTTATTTATTTATATATATATATATATATATATATATATATATATATATATATATAATATATATATATATATATATAATATATATATATATATATATATATATATATATATATATATATATATAATAAATAAAAGGATTAAGCACATGTAAAACTGATTGACCAAGAAAGAAAACGCTGCACTCAACAGTTCTGTGCTGAAAACAATCCTGAGTGTTTTGTTATTTTAAGAAAGAACAAAAAAAAAAAAAAAGGAAAAAACTCTACACAACAAACTACTTTCTAAAAAAAAAAAAAAAGAAAGAAATTTAAAAAAAAAAAAAAAAAAAAAGTGCAAATGTGAACTGTATATGTGCTGCATGCTCAGCAGTTTGGAAGTGATGCAATGAAGAGCCTTGGCAATGAAGCATTACTTCCTGAAGAGATCATCCGCAATCATCCCGACCAGTGTCTGAGCCTTTTCTATTCACATACACACAATCTATACACAGAAATAAACAGCATACTTAGAAATAAAGCTCCTTACTGAAAGACGACTTGCTTAAAAAGAGGTCCAATAGTTCTGTTGAATTCTTTATTCTGATTGGTCGGTTGTGGAAGGTGTAGATTAATTTTGTTTAACAGAAGCCTGGACAGTAGAGTACAATTAAGACAGAGTTCAAATGTCTAGTTTATATTCATGTAAATTTTGATGTGATTGTTTCTGGAGTAAAAATTTGTATTGCGGATGCTCCACTTACTCTGATAATGATTAAAGTGTAGGTCTCAAGTCTCAGGATTTTAGTGACCGTTTTCTGACAATGGACAGTCTCTCTTGACCATGTTTATTTGTCTTATTACGTTTAAGAGAGAAAACATGAGGCTGCGAAAAAAAAAAAGGCCTGTTTACAGCTTCTATATGACATGTGATAACAGGAATTTTTACTGCTTGTCTTGCGACTGTTTCATAACATTAAATGTTACTATAATGTAATTGCACATTGTGGTTCGTTGGGGTACAAGAGGAATAAAACGCTTCACAACATTCGGGGGTTTTTTCGGCGTTGTGGATTATTCTCCTATAACAGCATACCCCGTTGTTTTGGACAGTGCTGGGAGGTCCCATGTTCATTACTTACGTGCATGTTTGTCTGCCAGGGCGACGAGTGTGGCCGAGATGTCTCTGCGTCTGTAGAAACACACCACTTT
>JAUCMX010000008.1:12055293-12130293 GCA_033459395.1 Hemibagrus guttatus | reverse complement strand
TCATATAGCTGGGACGATCAAAAATGACATGAAATTCCTGCAGATTTCTCAGGTGCACTTTGGTGCTGCAAGTCTCCCACTCCACCACACCCCAAAAGGTCTTCTAGTTGATTCAGATCCGGTGACTGAAGGCCACTGAACTCACTGTCTCGTTCATGAAGCCAGTTTGAGATGACTTTTGCTTTGTGGTATGGTGCATTTTCATCTTGGAAGCCATGCCATTAGAAGATGGCAAATTGTGGCCATGAAGGGATGCATATGAACAACAATGCTCAAACAAGCTGTGGCATTCCAACTATTATTGCATGGAATTAACAGCCCAAAGTGTGCCAAGAAAACACTGGAAGTGGCCTTCTGCTGTTGTAGCCCAGCTGCCTCAAGGTTCGAAGTGTTGTGCATTCTGAGATGCTTTTCTACTCACCACAATTGCAGAGAGTGGTTGAGTTACTGTTAGAGCTCTTTTTCCTTATTGCACCATTCGGTGTAAACCCTAGAGACTGCTGTGCATGAAAATCCCGGGAGATCAGCAAATATAGAAATACTCAAACCAGCCTCTCTGGCACCAGCAATCATAGCACAATAAAAATCAGAGATCACATCGCAGTAGGTGTACAGGTGTTCCTAATAAAGTGCTTGGTGAATGTATATACCAAAGGGAAAGAGTAAATTTATTTATACTTGCATATAAAGCATATGTAACAAAAAAAAAAAAAAAAAAACAAACAAACAAAAAAAAAAAACACAAACACATTAAATCTTTAATAGACTTGTGTTGATTGGGAACAGTGAACCAGATTAGTGGCATGTCTTACTGACAAAATATTGGAAAGAAAGCCTTTATCAGTTACAAATACGTTGCATTAACACAATACTCCCAGCTTGGGTTAGGCCACAGGGTCAGTCGTGATACAGTGCTTCTGAACAGAAAGGGTTGAGGGCCCAAGGGTGGAAGCGCTAGGTGTTTAACCTCTGACCTTCTGATCAGCAACATAAATCCTTAACCGCCGTTACCCTGCCAGGTAGCAATACTGAGGGCCTGAGACAGCAAACTACAAATGCCAATGCAAACCATATCCCACATGTTCCAGAAAACTGAGCTGCTGTGTCATTGATGGGAGGCTGCAAATGGAATTTGCCCCAGAATAGAAAATTCTTTGCCATTTAGCTCCTCAACAGTTTCTTTATTGTGATAGTTAAAAGGCAAGTCTGGGTGGTATTAAACCGACAGGCTTCAGGAATGGTATGTGTGTATTATAGCTGGCAGGAGGCCCTGGAGATGTGGGGAGTCCACTGAAGCATGTCAGACCCACTGGCTTTGAGACATTACGACTCTCCCAGGACCAGGACACATCAAGGCAGCTCAGATGAGCTAATAACCAAAGAGCAGAGGATCAGCGGTCATCATTTCTTATTGTCTGTCGCTGTTAAGCTCCGTGTGGCCTAGTGCTCCACCACCACAGAGTTGTGACATGCAATTCTGCATATTTCCATCATTTCCGCGGTTGATCATTGTGGTCAGCTTTGGGCTTCTTTTTTTTCCCCTTTAAAAGATTTTCTTGGCACATTCTGGTCGGCACTGGAGTTTGGGGTTTGCCTCAACTCAAAGAGAAGGCAAACAAAGCCAAAGCAGCACAATGTGCTCTGCGAGAGGAAATTCCGCAAGGCTACCTTTTGCCATCGTGTGCAGTGAAGACAAAAGAAGAAAAGGGAGCATTGAGACAAGCTTTGTCTTCACTCTCCAAGGCATTGTTTTTCAATGATCGCTCGGCATTCAGATGCAAAGCTTTACTGTTCAGGAGGGGGAAATTGCCTTTGTGCTGTTGATGGCACAGATTTACCTTGGGCATCTCCACTAATTCAGCATTAAGGAAGGAGTCAACAGCACTGCTTTGCTTATGCACTTCGGCTAGGCTTGTACAATTAGTCGCATATTAATCATTATTAGCAATTTTGGGCTCCATGATTTGCTAATCACAAAAGGCTCCAGCTAATGCATCCACTTAGTAGTATGCCTCCTGCATTAAAATTCAAGCGTTACTAGTTGTAAACAACATTACCCACAAACTGAGAGCTTCAAGGAATTAAGCACGGATGCCCAATCTCCACTGAGTGTTCTGTCTGCAGTCTGATGAGCAGCAGGCATCCCCGCAGAGAGAGCAGAGACTATGTATTAAAATGTGCTGTGTATCTCTGCTAACGAGTTGAAGTGAACAACACGCTAATATCAATCCAGGTTTTAGAAAAGCACAAAGATTAGATATTGTAGAAGGAATCGGTCCTGCTGCCGTCAGAATGGGACAGACTTGGGTCTCTGGTACAAAGGCAGCATCTTCTGACAGAAAGGCAGAGCTAGAAACAGTAGTTTATAATATCCATGACAAAAAGAAATGCTGTTTTCATACGTAGCCGATTGCTGCCTCATGCATTTTCTTACTTAAGGAAAGAAAATCAGAATACTGTGAATTTAATGGTTCGAACACACAGATTTGGCCAGATTCTGCTACTGAATTTTATATGCTCATTCGGCAGAACATGGGAGAACATCAGGCCCGAGGGGCAGAGCAGTCATCAATATGTATCAGGTGTTGCAGAGGCTGGAGATACAACGGTCCGTAGAGGTTCTTTAATGGTCAAAAAGCCTTAGGCCATTTTCAGCCTCAGCAACACAGAACGTTACAAATGCTGAGAGAGGAGTGTAAAGACATCCCAGGCCACACTACAATCTTTCCCAAGCTTTCACCAGAACACCACCCTGATAAAGGAGTAATGTGCTACATACACAATGAAAGAGCCATTTGCTGAAAGAGAAAGCTTGATGTTGACAAGATGATAGGAATGCACATATAATTTTCCCATCTTCTAATAATCCAGAAATAAATCCTCTGAGCAATAGCCAGTACCCGATAAAGTCCAATGCCGACATTCATTTACAACCCAAGTCAATTCTCTGCAAACTTTGTCTGTCAAATTACACAGAACAAAATGGCAGGCCTGAATGGAGACATGCTTCATAGCCTAAATTCACACTAACAACCCATGTGCCACTGGTCCAGATCGCTTCCTGCACCATGAATATGACAGCGAGTTTTGCTGTGGACAGGAATATTCATTGGGATATTTTCTAATCTGCCCAGTGATATTTTACACCATGAAAGTGAGATGTAGACACAGCACCATTATGCCCATTTTGCATAACCTGGCAACAGATCCAGAAACTTCCGAAGTCTCGGCTTAGCTACTAAAGGTAAACCCCAATATCAGGTCAAAGCGGACACTCAAAGCGCTGATATTGGACGTGTAGGAAAAGTGGGATTGCATCATAAAAAGTATACTTTAACAAACAAACAAAAAAAAAAGAAAAAAAAAACCTCACCCAATCCAAAACCATTTCAGAAAAATATCATCCTCAGTACAGATGTTCAAAGTCAGGGGCTTATACTTATTATACGTGAAAAAAATATAGAAATGACTGATATATAATACAAGCCGTGAGGCTTTCTATGAATAATAGTAATGCTACTTAGTTGGGTGTGACCATTATTATTCAGTCGGGCAAAAGGGGCTTAATAAGGCTTGTTGATTGTACATACAGAATCCACAGGTTATACGAACAGACTTGTGCTCCATAACACCTGATAGATGTGGTGTTCAATCTGCTCATTATGATAGCAACCTATATCCAGCGTCCACATGCATGATCTGTATCTCATTCGCCAAAAATCACATTCACCACCAAGAATATGATAATGAGCGTCAGTATCAGGCTGATATCGCCCTCCCATACTCTGTGCTGAAATACCAGAAAAGGAACTTCTGAGAGATATTCTGTAATCTGTCCATTGTCATTATGCTAAACTGTGCCGGTGACTGGCACAACACAAAGGACAAATGAATTAAAGCTTAAAGTACACCCCATTGTGTTGGGTTTGCATAACTTAGCAACAGAAACTTGCAGAGAGTCGGCTTGGTGACTAAAAGGACATCATAATCAGGTCTGTACAGGCTGATACTCCAAGCTCTGATACAGAGATCATATCCAAAATGGAAAAGCTGGATCGTAAAACGCATCAGTTGGAAACTCCAATGTAGTCTGATTCGATACAACCTCAGGAAAATATCTGCCCCAAAACATATGCTCAAACTCAGGGGACGATACTGGCAGCTTCACATATTGGCTTATATACACATATAACTGAATCTGCAAGTTTTTAACAAATGGTGAAGTATAAACGCTACTTATTCTGGATCACTCAGGGTTGTAAAATATTCTCATTAAAAAATGCCAAAGAACAAAAAAACAAGATGCTAAATTAAATCCCTCTGAAATACGCTTTCATCTTGTGACGGAGTCCGGTGCTGCACACTTGAGCTATGTGTCTGCTTCGCCACACCTGATTTAACACCACATCTATCTGCTCATTACAAAACCCTTCATCATCAGCAGGGTGCAAAGGGTCTCTGAGAGGCAAAGTGATCAAGCTACTCTCTTAATGCCATTTACATTTCCTCATTTACTCATTTGGCAGACACTTTTATCCAAGTCGAGTTTAGCATCCGTCGAGCAGATGAAGGTTCTTCGAAGACCCAAGAGTGCAGCTGAGTGATACTGAGATTCAAACTCACAACCTTTCTGTTAGCAGTCCAGAGTCTTCTTCCTCTGAGTCATCACTTCCACTGCTCTAATGAAGACATCATACAGACACAATAACCAGCATCATCCTAGTCAGGAAGGACACAATGATTTAGCGAAACAAAGTATCAAGATCATCCGGGTTCAATTAAAACCTCTTCATTTCAACATTAAAAGGAGCTTTAAGATCAGAAATAGTCAACATTTAAGATCAGAAATAGTCTCTAAACAGGATGAAGAGCTGTATATACCCTGTAGGTATACCCTAATACCATCAGGCTAACTTAGCTAAGATAAAACGTGGTTTCTCACATTTCAATTTCTTAACCAAGCTCTCTGAGGGATAGATGATCATGAGTACATTCTCCACTTCCATACAGGTTTGTTTGTGTGTGTGTGTGTGTGTGTGTGTGTGTACCCTATCTGACTCTCTCAGCACTTCGGCTGATTGAAAAGTATCACTTCACAAGTCATCTTAATGAATTATGTGTCGTCCAGACCTTTAAATCAGTCAGTCTTCTGCTAACTTATAGTCACAGTCAAAGCCAAAGCCAGTGTAAAGGCAGTGTTTCCGCCAGCGCTGAGCAGGGCAGTGTGGAAAACTTTTAAAAAAAAAAAAAAAGAAAAAAAAAGGTTTTAACCGTTTGTCAAAAAACAATCGTAATCTCTTTGCTAAGGACAAACTTATTATTAAGTCCAAATTAATCATGCTAAAACAGTAGCGTCGATTAAAGTTTTCTTTTCTTTTTTTAACAAAAAAAAGGTGGGGGGAGTAGAAATTCATGGGGTCCCGAAACTAGACTCCTTCCTCTTCCTCCTCACACAGTCACCATCATCATCCTCATCCTCCAGTCACACGCACAGCACACGCCACTTAAGCTTTTTCAGAAAATAAAGAGGAAGGACAGGGCAAAGCTGCTAGCTTCGGGCTTAAAGGAAAAAACGTAAACGATTAAAACGATACAAAACGTGCTCTCTACCTCCAACCCGGTACATATTGGCTGCCATGGCTGCCCCCCGCTCCTGGTGTCTCCAGGTAAGGGCTGTGTGTTGCCGCCGTCGCTGCCACTGCCGCCGCTCAGCGCGCTGGAAAATGGTGGCTGGATCAATACGAAGCGGACCAGTCAGCAGTCTTAAAGAGACAGTACACTTATTTTTAATCTCTTCTCGAGCGAACGGGTTAATTAAAGGCGTCTGTTGAACGGCGCGTACAATTGGAACAATGCTGTTTAACCGGAAGTGAATCTGTTACAAAAAAAAAAAAAAAAAGAAAGAAACACCCCACCCCTGAAATTCTGTTACCATTTGATTTCACAATAACCCCAAACACACAAGCAAAAGTCAAAATGTATTGGATATTTATTATAATCAAAACAATAATTTAGAGATAATGCTGGTAGATTGGTATAAACAAACCCTGAGTTTCATTATTACCAAAAAAAAATAACTAGGCCATCAATGCTACTCTCAAGCCATTAGGGGGCCACTAATCTAGGGAACAGATTGTCTTTAACAGCCAATTCATTCATTCACTCATTCATCTTCAGTAACCTTATTGTCCTGGTCAGAATTACATGGATCTGAAACCTAAACCTTAAACACTGGATGTGAAGTGGAAATACAGGTGGATTGATGTACACAAAAACATGCATGCACACTATAATCATCAATCCACTATTTTTGGAAGGTGGGAGGAAACTAGAGGACCCAGAGCAAATCTTTGCAGGTACAGAGAGAACATGTGCACTGTACATAGACAGTAAAGCAAGCTCAGGATCAAACCAGGTACATGGAGCACTGCAGCAGCCTCCAGATGAATCCCTGAAGTAAAACTAGAGATTAGTCCAAGTATGCACCCATTTAAATACTACACCTCACTTTGGCAGCAAATTTGTCAGCAACAACACACCATCACATGATCATATGGACTAACCAACCAATCATCAACCATATTATCAATACTGGTAATTGCAGTGTTTCTTTCTGTCCATTGTTCTGTTAAATGAAAGACATTGCCGACTGTGCTCCAGTTTGTGGGTTGTTTTTTTTTTAAGGTTGTGAACTCATGCTGTAGCGTTTTAGCCACATCATAACACCACTACGAGGCAATTCTGAGAATACTGAAATATTCTACAGCCAACAACTATATATATTATATATATATTATATTTATCTCCACTATCAATTTCACTAATTTCCAAATACGCAAGCTGTACCACAGGAGCACACTATGGTGAAATAGTGCAAGGTCACTTTTAATTGTTTTCACAAAATTTTAAAGGGACCACAAAGTCTGTATTTGCACAAGACCCAGAAATTTGTGGAACGCCCCTGCTTCCCCACATTAGCACCAAACCTCGCCTTCCTTTGATGGAAGGAAAACTTGAATCACTGCATTTCAAAAATTGCCGTTGTGGGTGGCATAAGTTCCAGAGCTTTTCTGAAGAGAGTGAGTCAGCATGTAAATAAGCAGAGCCGAACGGAGATTGGGGTGACAGCAGGAAACACTTAACTGTGTATTACCTCAAGGCCAACAGCTCACAGTACAACTGGCAAAAAATAAATAAATAAGTGCTGAATTTAGGCCTTTGCACACCGGGTCTGGATTCAGTGTAAGATGGCTGATTGTTCTGATTGTACTGATCAGTGAGTTTTCAGGAGTTGTGTTGTACAGGAGTTTGTGTTGTTGTCCTGTGCTGTTGTTTCTGTTCTGTAGCACCAGGGTCCTGGAGAAACGTTGTTTCATTTCACTATGTACTACGTCAGCTATATGTAGTTGAAATGACAATAAAGCTTCTTGACTTGACTTGAATTTTAGTATACGTCATTTAGGCAGCTGGTGAACACTGTATTATTAGGCGTTTTGGGTCACACTTACACCGATCAGGCGTAACATTATGACCATTGGCCTAATATTGTGTTGGTCTCCCTTTTGCTGCCAAAACACAACAAACTGCGATGCACTGTGTATTCTGGCACCTTTCTATCAGAACCAGCATTAACGTCTTCAGCAATTTGAGCAACAGTAGTTCGTTTGTTGGATCGGACCACACGGGCCAGCCTTCACTCCCCACGTGCATCAGTGAGCCTTAGCAGCTGATGACCCTGTCGCCGGTTCACCACTGTTCCTTCCTTGGACCACTTTTGATAGATACTGACTGATGCAGAAAGGGAAAACCCCACAAGAGCTGCAGATTTGGAGATGCTCTGATCCAGTCATCTAGCCATCACAGTTTGGCCCTTGTCAAACTCGCATCAACTTTGAGGACAAAATGTTCACTTGTTGCCTAATATATCCCACCCACTAACAGATGCCATGACGAGGAGATAATCAGTGTTATTCACTTCACCTCTCACTGCTCATAATGTTATGCCTGATCGGTGTATGTCTGCCTCACATCTCGGGGGCAGGTGGTTCAAGTCACACCTCTGCCCTGTATGCGTCATTCTCATTGTGTATGTTTTCCCTATGCTCTGTGCTCCAGTACCCTGTCAGTGTTCATAATGTTATGCCTGATTGGTGTAGTGATTGCTGTTACTTCTTTTTTACCAGTTCAGGGAACACCAACAAGGCACTCTACAGTACATTTACACTGGGATTAAACAGAAGAAAAATACATGCGTTCCTAAATACTTTCAAATATGTTTAATCATAAATTATATGAGCTTGATATAAGCAGCTCTTCACAATCAACACATGAAATTCAGTGGCCTCCAATATTTGTGTTGTATTTTGTAATGAAATTTGTTTAAAGTTGGCATGTTCATTTCTAACTAAAGAGAGCCGTGCAGCAGTCCTTTAACCTTTAATCCAGCTCCAGCTCTCTCACCTCCTCATCTGTATACCACCATGCTTGTCTCTCTTTAGATCAGTGTCTTTGCTCTGTGCATTTTATTCAGTACCTCCATGTTGGATTTCTAATTAGTATGACATTCAAAATTGTTGGAAAGTAATGACTAAGGAAGAAAGGTTTGCTCTTTCCATTTTAAGAGTTAACACAATAACCTAACCTCTCTATCTATTATGTTTGTTATTGTTGAAATCATGTGTTTTTTTCCTATTGAAAAAATTCATGAAATTGTGCTAAGAATGCCCCCCTGTGATGTTAGCATGGTAGAAAACATCTAACTTCTCACTGGAATAACAACAACCTAACGCCAACCAATATATTCAACCCCACAAAAATCACAAATAATTCAATATAAGTGTTGTATATTTTAAGGTGGATTTTTTCTTTAAGGTAGTGGGAATGTGATTGGGTGAGGTAGGTCCTTGAGGATGCTGGTTCTGGAACAGAAGAGCTTGTTGAGTGGTTATCGTTAGCATAGACTGAGAGGAATGCTGTGGTGTGCTTGTCTGATCTACACCATATGAAACCCCAACAAATGAAGCTCTGCCTCCAGCTGTAATCTGCAGTCATGTGACAGGACTCAACCAATGAGAGACTTTGACCTACCAACCTACAAGTTCCATACTGCTGATCTTTTTTTGTGTGTCTGTGTTTCTGTGTGTGTTCAAACAGCTATATTCTGTACTTTGTCATCATTTCTGTTGTTAATATATCAAAACCTTAGCTTGCTCTCAAAATCTGCCTAGTACATTCAGTCAATTACGAGAACATAGTCTATAGTCTAGCCTTAAGATTGCACCATCTTGTTCTTAAGAATCTTTTCATTTACAGGCAGTAAATAGCATTGTAAGCAGATGTAGTTACACACATCTGTATCCTACCTAATGTGTCTTACTGAAGTGTGTCAGATATGACACAGCTCATTTTCCATGCGCCTTTCCTACTTTTAAATGTGTAACTTGGTAAAACAGTTTTGACATATGAGAGATGTTTACATGGATGTGTAGAGGTGAGATTCGGGCACTACACACATGCACGCACACACGAGAGTGAGAATTTATGTTTGGGCTATAGCAAATTATAGTATCATTGGTTTTCATTAAACCATGCTGGTGAAAGCTGAATGTCCTAATTATTAAAATCTGTTCACCTGGAGTGATCTGAGCAATGAACACTAGCATCTCTGATTAATCATTATGAACTCCAAAAGAAAGATGCCTAATGTAAAAAGTTATATATTAAATAGAACTGTACAAGTTTGAGTTTTATTATACTGTATTTAGAAATTCATTAATGTATTTTTTTTTTATTGTTAGAAATTCCTCACATGGCTGATATAAAAAATCATGGCTGGCTAAAATAAATGTGCTTTATTTAAATAAATGGGATTTATTTATTTTCTTTATTTATTTTACTTTTCTGTGACCAGTACTTGTGTGGGGACAATAGCACCACCAATGGTGATGTAAAAATAAACAAAATAGTATGAAGTAGAGACTGGGGCTTTCTAGCCCAGACTATAGATTCCTACAGCCTATTGTTGATAATCATGTGAAGTGATTAAAATTTGTCACACTCACCCAAGCCCAAGTTTCTAGATTTCTAAGTACGATATGGTGTATATAAATGGAATAAATGGAATAAAAGTAGAAATAAATAGATTATGTAAACATTGCGTCCAAACAGCTGCTCTGATCAAGTACAAATTACATTAGGGTAAACATTTATGTAAGTGAACTGTAAGTTTTTAATACGATTTGAACAAAAGTGCTGTTTAATGGCAAGTGCTTCATATTCAAAAGATATACTTACCAAACAATTAGCTCAATAATATTGCCTGTTTGTCATTCATGGAGTGTGTTCCTATGTGTACGCATGATAGTTTTGTACCTACAATGAAACCCCAAGTTATGAGACTCATCAGTGGTGATTTCATAATACTAACACCAAGCTACTGATTTTTAGTGTCTTGATCAACTGTCAATGAATAGGATTAGTCAGGGTGTTTTTACATGTCACTAGATGGCAGCATTGACCCAAAACAAAGCACAGGTTTGTGAAAACAGTCTAATAACCTCAGGTAAAACTGCACAATCAACCAGCATATATGTTAAATCTGTTTATTGATAGATTGGCACGTTGCTGAAGCGTTGGTTATCAGTCAGAGCGATTTATTACACTGTTAGATGCGATGTGTGTTAATCACCAGCAGAGGGCCCTATTAACTCATTTATGGTCTCTGACCTGGCCTTTGGCCTTATGTGCTCTTTATTGTATGGTTTCTTGGATCTAATCTCACGGACTCGCTGCTCTCCAGAGTTTAGATTAGGTAGTATTTCCTACCACTGATACACCAGATCCAACTAATGAGCTCATTTTTAAGCCCTTCATGAGCTGGATTATGTGTAAATAAAAGGAAGGGGAACTTCAGACTGAACCAGGAAGTGAGTTCCCAGGATGTTTTTTTCACCTCATCAGAGATAATGGAAGGCTGGATCCAATCACTTTGAGTACTAAGCATTGACCAAACACAGATAAGAAACTTTAGAAACATTGGACGTCGACCAATCAGAGAATAATAGTGAAACCTCTAAATATATGTATATCATACCGCTTGCTCTGCCAACACAAATCTGCACTGTTCTGCCTTTTGACAGGGGAAAACAGCAATGAAATAATTGTTTCATTGTGCTTCTTTCATCATGTACTTCAAGAAATTAGATTTGGGACAAAGATTTTGCCATGACGTAGACACTGACATTATTTTCCTTACCACTATTACTTCCCTTTTCCGGTTTTGCGCCCATTATTAATTATATTAAAGAGGGACTGAGTGTAAGTGTGTGTGAGTCTGCTTGTGTTTGTGCTGATGGAAACTATTTTGATTCATGTTTAAGGAATACACATAGCCTAGACTCATTACATTCAGAATGTGTGCTCTGTTCTAAGATGAAGGTCTGAGTTGTTGTATTTTTGTTTTTTGTTTCTTGGCATGGAGATAGCACCTAATGCATTCCTTTCCACACCTCTGAGTTTTTGCTGCCAGGAGTTGCCTTTGAAGGGTAACATTATTTCCGCTACAACAAGAAGCATGGCTGAGTTTAAGAGTAAAAGCTTTTGCTGTGTCCTTTTGTATCATAGCTTGAATGAAGTCCAGAGTAAATCATGGCTTAGTGAAATCAGGGGAGACAAATTGATAAATTGAAGTAGACAGAGGACATACATGTGTGTCTTTCATTTGACACTCAATGGTCTTATTATGAGCATGAACTCAATTCTCAGTTAACTACAAATACAGCTAGCTAATGTTAGCAAAAAGATTCTGTCAGTGAAAAAAGTGATTTATTTATAAAAAGTGATTCACTTTATTCATTTGAAACCTGCATACTGGTTGGTGCTGCACAGCCCTTTGTCGTTTATTGTACTGTCTTGAACTGTTTGTTCGTTCACTTTATGTAGAGCTGTATAATGTATTTAATTCTGTGTCGTTTCTTTTAGTTCTGTGTTTTATGTAGCGCCATGATCCTGGATGAACGATGCTTTTATTTTATTGTGACTGTATCAGCTGTATATGGCTGAAAAGACAATAAAAACTTCTTGGCTTGACACAATCACCATCAATGCTAAGGTTAATTAACGTAACCTGACCCTTATAGGTGTGAATAAATTCTTCCATTAATAATTTATATCCTTCATTCAACTCAGAATCCTTTATCACTGAGTGCTCCCTAAAGTTTCTGGACACATCTTTGAAGTTTAATCTCAGCAGCGATGACAAATATGAGGTGAAAACTCTTTTTACTCTGAGCAGGCTTACCCTAAACCTAACACAGGGCTTACCAGAAATAATTTTACCCTGCTTCTGTGTACTCCCAGGTTTAGTGAAAAGGGCCCATCATTTATCAACTACCAATAAGTTACAGCCACTGCACTCTTCCTTTATCCCTTGTGTGGTGTTTGAGTCAAATTGCCCTGTTTTATAAAACAATTTTATAAAAGTGGGGGGCATGGTGGCTTAGTGGTTAGCATGTTTGCCTCACACCTCCAGGGTTGGGGGTTCGTTTCCCGCCTCCGCCATGTGTGTGTGGAGCTTGCATGTTCTCCCCGTGCCTCGGGGGTTTCCTCCGGGTACTCCGGTTTCCTCCCCCAGGACAAAGACATGCATGGTAGGTTGATTGGCATCTCTAAATTGTCCGTAGTGAGTGTGTCTGTGTGTGTGTGTGTGTGTGTGTGTGTGTGTGTGTGCCCTGCGATGGGTTGGCACTCTGTCCAGGGTGTATCCTGCCTTGATGCCCAATGACGCCTGAGATAGGCACAGGCTCCCCGTGACCCGAGAATAGTTTGGATAAGCAGTAGGCAATGAATGAATGAATTTTATAAAAGTGTTTTGCATTTCTTGTAAATTATCCGCATTTGAAAATGCATTTTTGACTGCAGTAATCTTTTGTTTGGCATGCTTTTATTATTGTTCATAACCTGTATTTGATAAATCAGTTAAAAAATAATAAACATTAATGGAACCATTGTTCCATTTAAATTCTTTTCGAAATTTATGTCGCTAAAGTCTTTATTATAGCATATTTTGTTACACAAATTATAACCTTATCACAGTGACACTTTCATTGTTAAATGTGATCTACTAATTGCAAATCACAAATGTTATCTATATTATTTGGGATTGAGATAAAGACAATATATATAAAAGACTTTTATGTGGGTTTTTTCTCCTGCAGTGCTTTTAAAACCCTAAAAATGTCTCAGGTCAATTTGACCCAAACGGTGCCAAAAGGGTCCAAAGAGTGAACATAACACAAGGGTTAATGACTTAATAAAAAGTATTCTATAAACATCTAAGGACAAGAGTCAAATGTTAGGAGCAAAATATCATAGATGATTAATAAATTTGCTTGCATTTTGTTGATGATCACGATGTGGGCAGTTAATATTTTCATGAATATTGGTGTACTTGGAAGTTCAAACTCTCAGCTGCTCTGATCAAGCACAAGCTCAGCGTCCATCTGCCCTGCCATGCCCTGCTGGGAAATTCCACTCTCCTCCTCCTCCAGCATGAGGAAGAGTGCCAGGAATCCAAGGAGGGAGCATGGCTGTAAAAAAGAGGACAGCTGCCCCCTCATGGCCTGTGTTGTCCATTCCGCTGTTGGAAGAACAACAGTGAAATCATGAAGTGCAAAGAAGGATAGCAGCTACTGTAGTTGAACAGATGGAGGTACAGCCAGGATTAGTGGCTCCAGACCCACAGAATGTTGCATGTTCTTCTCTCCAACTGAAATACCCAGAACAAAAGTGTCTGAATGTCATTCATCCAGGATTTACGGATAAACTTCATGCAACACCGAGGGATTTCCCTTGCGCAGTTGCAATGACAGGCAGTGCCTCTCAAGTGGTGTTCGAGTCCAGGAGTGGTCTATTTGTTGTGGGGCCTGGGTTGAGGAAATGTGGCTTGTGTGTTGTGTGTGCATATACATAAAATCAAGTAACAAACATCACTACTGCCCCACCGGTTCTTCCAGTCAAATTAAACAGTGGGCACAGGGCAAGTACAAATATACACAAAGTGTAAGCTGTCTATATATATAAAAGCGAGAGAGCGAGAGAGAGAGAGAGAGAGAGAGAGAGAGAGAGAGAGAGAGAGAGATTATGTGAGATATGAGTGTAAGAGTGGATATGTTACATGACTATGATGGAAGACCCAAGATATTTCCACAAACACTGTATTTCCAATTTTATTTCCAGCAAAGCAGCCAGCATGTTATCATTGATATCAACTAATTTTCTATCATCAATAGCATGACTAATTTTTATAATTGCTGCCTTCTGCCATTGAAACATCTTTCCCCCTCCCTTTAAGAAACTAACTCTTTGAGCTAACATTTGCCCTTGATCTACAATAACTACAAATGGTCTTTTAAATGTGAAAATACTGTGTTAGTTCTCACTACCTGGTTGCAGATCTTTATCCCAGCATCCATTTCACATGCATTATCTATTGCTATAAATTTCTGTGATGCAGAATCACTGTAAGGCCCTGGACCACTACCCCATTTGCTAATCCTTTGAGCTGGCCCTGAGTCTGAGTAACCACTGCTAGAAGTATTCCAGGGGGAATTTTGGGGCCTCCTGACTGGTTAATCCATTGGGCTCCCAGCCCTGGACAATTTTCATTCCATAGGGAACATTTTCGTTCCCTAGATCCCCTTGTGTTTTGTGCAGTTAGGGCCCTTGGAATACCTTCTTCCACCATTACAGCCCCCCCATATGAACACATAAATACATGCTCTATGGCAATACGTGTAAATAAATATGCACACACACACTGATTGCAAACTCCTGACCTAATCAACTGTTTAACAAAAGTATATTGGTATGATATGTGATAGTTACATAAGTGTATGTAACTATCCAGAATGTAATCAGTACTCAGATCATGTTTAATCAATAATGTAATCAATACATTATTGACTGAACATTCTGGGAAACTGA
The DNA here is from genome assembly GCA_033459395.1 of Hemibagrus guttatus. NCBI lineage: Eukaryota > Metazoa > Chordata > Actinopteri > Siluriformes > Bagridae > Hemibagrus > Hemibagrus guttatus. The sequence continues at coordinate 12,115,311 of JAUCMX010000008.1, read as the reverse complement.
CAGCAAAATTCTATTACAGTAAAAAAAAAAAATTATATGTAAGTGAGAAGAAAAAGAATTCAAAATTATGAGTTAATTAGATATGGTGCATTCATTGTCAAAAAACAGGAAACAGCGACACAATTAGAAATGTAAGAAATATTTTGCTTTTGATTTACCCCCTAAAGAAAGAATGTAAGAGAATTTGTAAAATGCACCGACATATCATAACCCTAAAATTATACAGTGATTGTAAGACATTTCGGCATGGTGGCTTAGTGGTTAGCATGTTTGCCTCACACCTCCAGGGTTTGGGGTTAGACTCCCGCCTCTGCTGTGTGTGTGGAGTTTGCATGTTCTCCCTGTGCCTAGGGGGTTTCCTCCCCTGGTCCAAAGACATGCATTGTAGGTTGATTGGCATCTCTAAATTGTCTGTAGTGTGTGAATGAGAGTGTGCGTGTGCCCTGCGATGGGTTGGCACTCCGTCCAGGGTGTATCCTGCCTTGATGCCCAATGACGCCTGAGATAGGCACAGGCTCCCCGTGACCCAAGTATAGATCGGATAAGCGGTAGACAATGAATGAATGAATGAATGAATGAATGAATGAATAAATAAATAATCACAATCCTTTACATCAGCAAACAAAATATTAATATAAATTATGTAGACACAGTGCACATACTTGTACTCGATACACTTTTGATCGAGATCAAGCCACAATCATAAGGACATCCTAATGATTAGATTGAAGAATTCACATAATCAGAAAAACAAACTAATAAAAGGGTCGCAACTCTCAGAAAATGCTAGTATTGCCTTTTATTGTATACCTAATTTTTTCCAAATGAATGAAGCTCATAACATCTTGCAGCCAGTCATCAAAAGATGGAGGAAGGTTTTGTTTCTATAGCAGAAGAATACGCCGTCTAGCTAACAATGTTAAAAAAAGCAAAAGCGTTTGCAGAACAAACCTGTGACATCTGGATGGACAGATGGACATAAAACATCACATATTGGATCAAAAGTCCAGCCTTTCTACATTTAAATCAGTTTACAGCAGTATTGGCTTTTCATTGGGTCAGTTAATACACAGACAGAGTTCACTGTTTAGAAAAGGTAATCACTCTTATAACTAATATTAACTCCATTAGTGGAGACAATTCACCGAAAAGACTCTAACAGGGGTGTAAAGAGTGATGATGCATAAATGTAGGTTTGTTTTATTGTTAAATCAGTTACCACAAATCAAAGTTGTGGTTAGATAAATCAATCAGTCAATTCGAAATTATTGCTACCAGAGAGAAATAATGAAATAACAACATTCATATTAAACTATGATTCTTACATAATGAGATGTACTGATAATGCACATGTGTTTTTATAACAGCAAAACAACTCAGTCAGATGATGACTTGTAGTGGCCATGAGGACTTCACAGGACTTGCATCATGTCCATGTGATCATGTGTTTATTGTTACAAAATGTTCTGACATACACCCAGTTCCAGTATTACTGGTGCCCTTTAAGACAATATTGCACGCAAGGATTTTTCCATTTAAACATCTGGGAAAAACTACTTATTGTTTCTTCACCAAAAATCATTTTTCTGAATAGAAGAACAGGTACGCTCTCTCCAAAAGATAATTTTGTGGGAAAATTATTGACACCTCAAAAAAAAATGCAATCAAACTGTTGGTGGAGATACAATTATGACTGGCAAGTGGTCTAAAGACTTTTGTGAGGATCATGGATCGTGAATTTTACCACCAGGATTTTTTATTCCAGAATCTGGTTGCCTCTGCCAGGTGGTTATGACTGACAATAGATTATTCAGCTTTAATGACACCAAAATAGACCTGGGGACACCTTAAGGACACCAAAATAGACCCGGAGACACCTTAAGGACACCAAAATAGACATGGGGACACCATAAGGACACCAAAATAGACCTGGAGACACCTTAAGCACACCAAAATAGACCTAGAGACACCTTAAGGACACCAAAATAGACATGGGGACACCTTAAGGACATCAGAATAGACCTGTGGACACCTTAAGGACAACAAAATAAACCTGGGGACACCTTTAGGACACCAAATTAGACCTGGGGACACCTTAAGGACATCAGAATAGACCTTGAGACACCTTAAGGACACCAAAATAGATTTGAGGACACCTTAAGGGCTCCTTAAGGACACCAAAATAGACATGGGAACACTTTAAAGACAGCTAAATAGACCTGGGGACACCGTAATGACACCAAAATAGACTTCAGGACACCTTGAGCACTCAGTAACAGACCTGGGGACACCTTGAGCATACAAAAGCAGACATGGGGACACATTAAGGACACCAAAAAACAGACCTGGGGACACCTTTAGCACACAAAAGCAGACATGGGGACACATTAAGAACACCAAAATAGACCTAGAGACACACTTAATGACACCAAAATAGACCCGGGGACACATTGGGCACCCAAGCAAGATAATAAAAGCAAACACAATCAAATTGACATAAAACAAAATAGACACAAAAATAGACCTGGGGGCACCTTAAGGACATCTTAAAGACACCAAAATAGACCTGAGGACACCTTAAGGACACCAAAATAGACCTTTATACTCTTTAAGGACAGCAAAATAGACCTCGGCACACATTTAGGACATAAAAATAGACCTGGGGACACCTTAAAGACACCTTAAGAACACCAAAACAAACCTGGGGACATCTTAAGTACACCAAAATAGACCTCAGCACACATTTAGGACATAAAAATAGACCTGGGAACCTTACAGACACCTTAAAGACACCAAAACAGACATGGGAACACCTTAAGGACACCAAAATAGACTTGGGGACACCTTAAGGGCTCCTTAAGGACACCAAAATAGACATGGGGACAACTTAATGACACCAAAATATACCTGGGGACAACTTAATGACACCAAAATAGACCTGGGGACACCTTAAGGACACCAAAATAGACCTGGGGACAACTTAATGACACCAAAATATACCTGGGGACACCTTAAGGACACCAAAATAGACCTGGGGACACCTTAAGGACACCAAAATAGACCTGGGGACACCTTAAGGACAACAAAATAAACCTGGGGACACCTTTAGGACACCAAATTAGACCTGGGGACACCTTAAGGACATCAGAATAGACCTGTGGACACCTTAAGGACACCAAAATAGACTTGGGGACACCTTAAGGGCTCCTTAAGGACACCAAAATAGACATGGAGACACCTTAAAGACACCAAATGAGACCTGGGGACACCTTAAGGACATCAAAATAGGCCTTGGGACACCTTAAGGACACCAAAATAGATTTGAGGACACCTTAAGGGCTCCTCAAGGACACCAAAATAGACATGGGAACACCTTAAAGACAGCTAAATAGACCTGGGGACACCTTAAACACACCAAAATAGATCTGGGGACACTGTAATGACACCAAAATAGATTTCAGGACACCTTGAGCACTCAGTAACAGACCTGGGGACACCTTGAGCATACAAAAGCAGACATGGGGACACATTAAGGACACCAAAAAACAGACCTGGGGACACCTTGAGCATACAAAAGCAGACATGGGGACACATTAAGGACACCAAAAAACAGACCTGGGGACACATTTAGCACACAAAAGCAGACATGGGGACACATTAAGATCACCAAAATAGACCTGGGGACACCTTAATGACACCAAAATAGACCCGGGGACACATTGGGCACCCAAGCAAGATAATAAAAGCAAACACAATCAAATTGACACAAAACAAAATAGACACAAAAATAGACCTGGGGGCACCTTAAAGACACCTTAAGAACACCAAAACAGACCTGGGGAGATGTTAAGAACACTAAAATAGACCTGGGGACACCTTAAGGACAACAGAATAAATGTGGGGACACCTTAAGGACACTAAAACAAACCTGGGGACATCTTAAGGACACCAAAATAGACCTTAGCACACATTTAGGACACAAAAATAGACCTGGGAACCTTACCGACACCTTAAAGACACCAAAACAGACATGGGGACACCTTAAGTACATATTAAAGTCATCAAAATGGACTTGGGCCATCTTAAAAACATCAAAACAGACCTGGGACACCTTAAAGACACCAAAATAGACCTGGGGAAGCCTTAAGGACACCTTAAAGACACCAAAACAGACATGGGGACACCTTAAGTACATATTAAAGTCATCAAAATGGACTTGGGCCATCTTAAAAACATCAAAATAGACCTAGGACACCTTAAGGACACCAAAATAGACCTGGGGAAACCTTAAGAACACCTTAACAACACCAATATTCTTTGGCACACCTTAATCACACCAAAATAGACCTGGGGACATCTTAAGGACACCAAAATAGACCTGGGGACATCTTAAGGACACCAAAATAGACCTGGGGACACATTAAAGACACCTAAATAGACCTGGGGACATCTTAAGGACACCAAAACAGACCTGGGGACACCTTAAGAACACCAAAATAGACCTGGGACATCTTAAGGACACCTTAAAGACATGAAAATGCACCTGGGAACACCTTAAGGACACTAAAATAGACCTGGGGACACCTTATGGACACCTTAAACACACCAAAATAGACATAAGGACACCTTAAGGACACAGAAATAGACATGGGGACACATTAAGAACACCAAAATAGACCTGGGGACACCTTAATGACACCAAAATAGACCTGGGGACACATTGGGCACCCAAGCAAGATAATGAAAGTAAACACAATCAAATTGACACAAAACACACAAAAAAAATAAGTTTGTCAAATTACATGTATAAACTTTACATTTTAAAACAACAACAAACTTAACAGTGTAAAGAAACCTGTTCTGCATGGAGGAGTGTCCAAGACTCAGCTAGAGATTCCAGGAAGAGGTCCAGTGCTATTATTCCACCGGAAACTATTAATTGGTGTGCTAGTAATTCAAAACCAGAAGTGTATACATATGCAATATATAATTCTTACACATATTTTATTACAATTAATGTATATTACATATCACTATCACAATATATGTTTTATTTAAGCCTACACTGATCAGCCTTAACATTAAAACCACCTGCCTAGTATTGTGTAGGTACCTCTTGTGCCACCAAAACGGCTCTGACCCGAGGGACAAGACCTCTGAAAGTGTGCTGTGGTATCTGGCACCAAGACATTAGCAGCAGATCTGATCTTTAAATCAGATGGTGGATTTGAGCCCAAGTCAACACCTTGAACAGCACACAGCGGTTCTGACCCATTTCTATTATAGCCAGCACTAATTTTTTCAGCAAATTGTGCTATAGTAGCTTTTCTGTGGGATTGAACCAGACATGCTAGCTTTCTCTTCCCACATGCATCACTATGACTTTGGTGCCCATGAACCTGTCGATGGTTCACTGGTTGTTCTTGCTTGGAACACTGGTACACAATGGTACTAACCATTGTATACTGGGAATACCCCACATGTCCTACTGTTTTGGAGATTCTCTAACAAAGTCCTCTAGCACAAATGTAAAACATTTCACTGTGATTGCATTACATTGTGTTATTTATTGTAAGTATTAATTATTGCTTATTTTTATGAACAATAATTTTGATGTGGACTTCACACATTAACCTATGATAGCTGTATGATTCCTACATCTGACTAGTAGGCTATGCCTTGAAATTCTGAACCACTGGTATTTTAAACAGAAACACCAAGCTGCCCATAGCTATCTGACCTCATGGCTGCCCCACCCTTCTGAGTAGCCTTTGGAAAAGCATTAGTTTCTCCTTGTGCACTTAGACAAACATTCACTTGACAATAATATGACAGATTTGTAAATATCCAGGCTAAATATAGTAGCCCAGATTACTCAAGCAAGAGGTTATGAAGGAGAGGGCAGCTCCCTGAGGAAGGATGTGTGCTGAGAGAGTCACCATGTCTGCTGAGCAGAAGCTGTGACAGTGCCATGTGTTCTGTCTGGGGGAGGAGAAGAGAGAATTAACCTATAAGAGTGCACTGATTTCTCATGCATACAGTCAGAAAACCATGAAAACTAGGACTGCTTATACAAAAATATTCTTCTCTTTTTTAATTGTTGTAATAAGGCTTCTTATTAGAATGTCCCCTTTTTTTTGCTATAAATGACAATTCACAACAACATCTGGAAAAGTCGTCTTCTCTCTCTCTCTCTCTCTCTCTCTCTCTCTCTCTCTCTCTCTCTCTAATAATGAAATTTTGAAACTAAAGCTGATAATCTGATCTGTGTAGGCTATTATCAGCCTACGCAGACACTGCTGCTCCCCTCCCAGACAGTTGGTTTCCAATGCGCTCTCAAAGGTCTGATAAGAGCTCTTCTACTTTTGGTCTTTCCATAGTGAACTATGCTCTTAAAATAAGCACCAATATCCTCTTTCTTTTTTGTGAAGTATTCAAAACTAAAATTGCAGATCTCTCTTTCTCTCTCTTTTAACAGCAAAGGGACGCATGCAAAAAAAACCACACCCTAAAATCCCTTTGCTATTTTGAGTATCCTTGTGAAAACATGCACATATACATTAAGGATTCAGATGTTCCAAATGCCACATGAATTGTAATATGTCCCTCTTACTGAGTGATGCTATGTAGTGTGGATTTAGGTGGAGCCTGCAAAGAGGACAGTACTGGAAATCCCAAACTAGGTTCACTTGCTGTGGGCTGTTCTCCTTGGAAAAGAAGCGTGTAATCAGTTAGGACAGGGAGCATTCAGCACCTGTTTGGCTCTTAGGCCTGTGGATAAGAACACAAATGAAAAGAGGCATCGGTGACGCATGCTATACACATTTCAAAGGAAATGAAGCCTTATTTTAGAGTTATGGTTAAGTATTATGTCCAGGATTAATGTTTCTTCATATTATTATCTATTTATTTGTCAAATCAGTGTTTATTGCCAGTCTAGGGGAAAATTCTGCCCTACAGTGCTTATGCAGCAAGTGTCCGGGTTACCACACAAAGCTGCACTCACAGCAAGCCTACTGACACGGAAACCCCTGGCACTGCAAGATGTATACACCACAGAGACGTATCTGTAGACAGTAATACAGTCAAAGCAGATGTGTAGATTTTTCTGTAGTGGGAAGCTTTTTTTAAAACAGTGACCTAACCAGTCTCGTGGTTTGAGATAGCTGAGAAACAGGACATGTTTAATTTATCTACACAATGATGCTGGGATCTGCTCAGTGTCATCAGACAGCATGAAGGTGTGTGAGACTAGCAACATTAAGAGTTTCACACAATGGAAATACATTTCTTTGTATGAATTTTAAAGGCATGGCAAATCAGTGGTATAGACAAAAAAAAAAGATGGTTATTTTTGACCAGTGAAAAAAACTGGTCCTTAAATTGTCCAGTTTTAGAGCTGACCCAATGTAAACAAGAAAGGAAGTGTTCTAAGCATGACTAGTCCGTGCCAATGTCATTCAGAAAGATTTCACATTGCTAACGGTCTGGCGTGTCCTGAAGAATCTCTATTCATGAGCAGTGAAAGGAGCTTTTGTTGCACACCAGCTCAAGGATGGAAAACGCGAGAGACACAGACCCCTCGTCGGCACTCTGTGTGAACGTCCCAGCTCGGCGACCACACTGTAATTGACAGGTCGTCGGACCTATGAACGTATCGCGTTGTGTGGGCGGGACCTACAAACCGAAACGCCCATTGGGCGGGGCTATGCAAATACAGATCTTTCCTCAAAGCGGGATGCTCAGTGCAATGCTTCTGGTGCGCGACTGAGGAAAGCTGTAAATTGAAGCTAAACACCATTCATCCTCTCACTGATTCAAAGCATGGCGTCAAAGTGTCCAAAATGCGAAAAGACAGTCTATTTCGGTAAGTTTATTCTATTGAATTTCGATTTTAAATTCAATGAGATTTTGAGGCTTAACACGTTTACAGAGATGAAATATCTATAGTGGATAAAAATGTCCAAATGTACATGGATTCATCATGGCATCCCGCTTTGTGCCGCTTCAAAAGCTCAATGAAAACGGGTTGCATGGGCTTTTAATACAAATCAGGAATATACACAGGGGTCAATATCGCGATTTACTCGTAAATCACTTAGCACTAGCATAATACTTTCTGCTTTTAGCTGATGAGATGCGTTCACTTTACACAAAGACAACAATTCATGCAGAACTGACACCTAATGCATAGATCTGAACCTGTTTACTTTATTAAGTACAGTTGTGTTCAAATGAGAAGTACTCACACGACTATCTATCTTGCAATGTCTTATAACATCTTTATTTTTATTTTTATTTTTTCAATGGAATTAGTTAATGTTGGCACCTAAAGTAGCAGTTACATTAACACACCCAGACACAGCTATTTGTTTAATGTTGTTACTTGTTACTGGAGAATTTGAATGATCTTTTTTTCCCCTCACATGACTGTTTTTTTTAATGCAATTTCCATACAAGTCCTCAGAAGGTTTTGTTCAGATTCAGAAATTTTGTATTGTGAAAATGAAAGAGCAGGCCTATATTTGCCCTAGGCATTTTTTTTTCCTTTTTATGCCCAAATGATCCATTATCATTGTACTCTATTGTACTTCCTTTCTATTCCTACTGTCTTATTGTAAGGACCCTTTTAATTGATATTATTTATAAATTTAACTAATGGTAGAGTGTCTGTGGTGAACTTGCTCTCTTTATTCATACTGCATGGGACTCGGATGCAAAACTGTAACTCATCCCATCAGTCATGCGCTTATGTAACAAAATCAATTGGTTGAATAGAATCAGGGTTATATAACAGCTTTCACGGACCTACCATTCATCCTTTAGTCTCGTATAAGCAGAACCCTTCAAGAGACAGTTTGGTTCTACTATCTGCGTAATTGAACTGGAATCATAGCAGTCCTGACACTGGGTTGTGTTGTTGTGTCAGTGTCTGATTTCTAATTTGCTATTTTTTCAGCATCAGCTACACCGCTGGGTGTAATTACATCGTTTATTTGTCTTTATAGTTCAGGATGTGGCTGCACTAGATTTTCCAAAACCCCTCGGTAGACCCATTGGTTTTGTCTACGCCATAGGGGTGCTGGGCCGGATCAATGAAACAGTGTGCTAATATTAGCACCCAGCTGAAATCATGGCAGCTGTGGACTTTTGGGTGTGTCCCACTCCTCCCTGTCTTAGCGCTACTCTTAAAGTCTGATGAAGGAATTTTGATGAAGGAAGTTCCCATGCCGTTCATATATCTACCATCTCAACTGCTTGAGTACCACTTGCTTCATTAAACATCACCGGACTAAAGTATCTAAAGTAACATATTATGCTATAGTTTTACAGACTGACTTGTGAATGTAAGATTTTACATTACTTATAATGTTTAGAGAGCCAGTACTTTTTTAGTTATTTCATCTTTTTTTTACAGTTTGGACCAGAAAACAAGAAAGGAAGTGTTCTATACTATTAAGACTTTCCATTTACTAACTTAGGAATTGAAAGGAACTGTGGTGTTGTGAACTGGGTGGCAGATTTACCATGTAGCCTCTGTCTATAAAACCTGCTTTCCCAAACATCAACAAGTATTTTCAAATGAGCTTTTACAATTTGTGTATCCTGTTGGTGAACCACTGTGTTTAAGGAAACATTTTTAATGTTTAAAGCCTACATTTTATTACTCAGTATTATTTTTTTCCTTTCTTGGTAAAAGTTTCTGTAACTGTTCAACAGCTGGTGTGAGCGTTAGAGGAAGACTGCTGCTTTTTAAATGAAAGGCCAAAAAGCCACATTTCCCATTAATTGTCAATCTTCCTTTATGTAGTGTGGCAACTGCATTTTAAAACCCCTTTTTAAGATGTCATCCTTGAACATATTTAAATATTTATTTCAAGCTTGCTTTCATTTTTAATGCAGCCAAGCAAAAAGGGAAAGGGAAGGAAGGCTTTATGCCTATTCCACTATAAATCATCATAAATCACTAACCATCACACACCTGCCTCATTACTTGGCTACAGAGTAGCACACATATGTACGTATAGTTATAGTGTGTGTTTTTCTCAGCCTGGTGATTCCACATTGCAATAATCATAGGGCCCTTCATAAGCAATGCTTCCACGAGGTCCTGTTATAGTAAATTTTCCCCTCAGTAAAAAAAAAAAAAAAAACCTTGGCTGGCACCAGACTGGCCTTCTGTAGCCAGGTTTGAAGAGCCCTTGCATCAGCCTGAGAAAGCCAGACACATCTGCACACCAGTGATTTCCTGCCACACCCACTGCCTAACGCTATGTAACGCCTGAGTTCAGAAACCAACTTGAACTGGAACTCCAAAGCTCCCACTTGCCTGACAAATTTATGATTTGTTTGCAGACATTAGTAGCATGTCTCTTTAAATTAGGTTAAGGCCATGGAACGTAGTGAGGCATGCATTCATAGATCAGAAGAGGCACAGCTGTTTAAGCGGATAATGTTATTTCAGAGCAAATGTGCTGTTAATAATGAGAGATTGGAGAGGAGGCACTGGAAGGAGCTAACAGTTTTGTAGAGGTTCTTTGTGCTGTAACTGTACCGTCAGGCCTTCTCAGTGTTTCTGTAGGGGAGGTTTTAGTCCCACATCCTGATGGATGAGGTGAGCGGATCATGCAGTAATCAGTGCCCTGTAACTGGAATGCTAAACAGCAAGCGTTCAGAACAGAAGTCAGATATCATACTGGAAGTTCAGCTTTCTTTGCAAATATTGTTAGAGCCCCTGCTATTATTTGCCTGCGATTACTCATTATCCAATTCCTAAATGCAGGGCCAGCAATCAGGAATTATATTTTTCCCAGCCTCCCTCTTGTTTTTCCTCAGTCTCTCTGGCATAGGATGTTGGGTTGCTGACTGGTTGTTGATAATCACGGAAAAGCAATTAGCCAACTAGAAAAAGAACCTCCTTTCAGCGAGCCCCGTAAAGAGCCTCCGTAAATTACCAGTGCTCTGTGATTTCCCCTCTCTTCAATACCCACTTAAATACGCCTCTTAAACAGTTCCCCTACTTGGTTCATCACAGGCCACACACAATATAAGTAGTTGCTAATTCTATGAAAGTGTCAAATGGTCTGAGTCAGGGTAATGGTTAAACTGTTTGCACTTAAAGTCTCTAAAAACAGTTATCAACATGGGATAATAATATAAATTGTACATATTTTCATTTTATTTGATAAGCAACAAGAAACCTGAATACTCGCTCATGTAATTTCATTATATGTGCTACATCTAGCACGGGAATTTTGCAGCTAGCAAATGATGCTTGTGACTATTATATCATATTATGTCGCTGTGTTATTATGTGGAATTAGATATGCATGTTGTGCTTTATCCACTCCTCTAGATTAAAGCCTGATATCCCCTCATGGATAATCTTACATGGTGCTTCATTGGTGCCCTGTGCTTTGGTGTCCTTCATTCCAGGAAACATGACTCCATAATGCAATTCTAACGACTACAGAGGTCCCCAATGATGGAGAAATCATTATCTGGGATGATGATGATTTGTAGTGACCACAAGGTTGACTGTATGTAGCTGTAATGATAGATTTATTCAAAAATAATTGGCTACACACTGTTTCAAGTGTGTTTAAGGAACTGGATGGTGGCCAGCTACTAACTAGCTGGATGAGACAGTAATTACTACATAGTACAGGCACTCTGACAACCTCTTGTCTCTCATAAGAACAGCAGTACTGTTTAACCACAAGTCTGTATGTCTGCTTTTTTTTCTCCTACTCAGTTTTCTTAGGCTTGCCTCATTGCTGAGTCTAACACACTGACACACAGACCCTTTACTCCTAATATCTCTGTGAACATATTAGTCTCTCGGTTTCGTAGTAATAATTTATGCTAAGGTGAACTGACATTCTGACATTGAATATCTGGAGAACAGGTGTAGCTTTGTACTCATAGAGGATCTGCAATATAGCAGCTACATTATTACCGGGTCCTTCCTTTGCCCTTGTCAGAGTCCAGCACTTTTATTGTGCTGTGATGCATTTTGTTTCATAGTGAAAATGATCCCTGTTTCCCCGTGCTGCTCCCACGGGACAGTCTGAGGGCCGACAGACCTACAACAATGCTCCCTCTTCTGGCGGAAAAGCTGTGAAAGAGAAGAGACCCGGAGGAAGCGACTTTCCCTCTTCGGACACTTGTGCCCGGGTCTGATAAGAGGAGGTGTTTCCTCTTGTGGATGAAAGCTGCCCCAGCAGGACTCCATTCTGCATTGTGTACAGGAGGAGATTTATAATTGGAAGGAGTATTCTCAGGACTGGGGTTATGCCACTTGGGACACTCCTGAAGGAAGAGAAACCATCTAGAGGAAATTTGGACATTTGGATACAAAAGATTCAGAATGAGAAGTCGACAAATTGGCTTGTCCAGCTGCAGCTTCAATTTTAGTATTCAAGTGTATCAGTAGGCGAAGTGTTGTTGCACATGATGCAAAAATAAAGCTGCAGCTGCAACAACAAAGCAATTTCCCTTTTTTCTCCTTTTTTAGATAATAAATGACGCAGTACCACCGTATATAGATTGGAACCATGCAATGGGGTCCAAAAGTCTGGGACCTGACTGAAAATCTGGGATTTTTCTTGTCAAAGATTAAATAAACAGGCTTTAGAATATAAATATTTAAAAACAAAGTAAATAACTGTCCAATGTTGACTGTTCATTATTTAAGATTCTGCACTATTTTTAGGTCTCTATTTGTACAAAAGCTATGATTTTTCTCATGTCTAATCGAATCATGTATTCAGACAACTCTCTGATGGGATTTGATCTAAATTGGGCTGTAAAGCTTTACACAAACTTGTAGAGTCCATGCCAGCGTGAGTGCACACTCTCATTAAAGCAAAAAAAGGGGATGTACCAAATACTAAGAAACTCTAAGTTGAAAATTCCTTCCTTGACTTTTCACTCACATTTTTGCCAGTAGTATAATTTGTAATGAACATTGTTATATTAAAAAATTATGCAAAATAGGAGTGTTATCACTAGTCCTTTCAGATATTCTGAACCAGATCAACCCTGTAGTGTGTAAATTTCCAGAGAAATTAGCCATACATAGAGTTTTAAATTGGGCATCACAGTGGTACACATAGTCTGGTCGCTTCAGAGCTCCAGGGTCTGGATGTTGTTTGTGTGGATTCTCCAGATGTCTATATTGATTGCTTCTGACTTCTATGGAAAAATACCAGTATTTGGACTAGCTACAATTCACTCCTTGTGATTGTATCTGAGGACTGGCATCCCGTCTGGGTGTATCTGTGCCTTATAGTGAGTGTATGCTGAATGACTCTGGATAAAACCATAGCCAGGAAAAAACAATTAGTAAACAGACACAATACAAGGAATAATGCTTGTTGCTCTCTGATGAATTAAAATCTGGACCTGCATCAGTACTTTCTGGCTCATGATGCATTGTCATGTTTGGATGGAGCAATTCTGGGGTGGTGGTAGCTCAGTGGTTAAGGCTCCAGGTCATTGACCAGAAGATCAGAGGTTCAAGCCCCAGCACTGCCAAGCTGCTACCCTGTTCCAGGGATGCTTTATCATGGCTGACACTACGCTTTGACCCCAACCCCCAAGGATGGGATATGCGAAGAAAAGAATTTCACTTCGCAGTAATGTATATGTGACGAATAAAGGCAACTTTACTTTACTTTATTCTGACAGAAAGTTCAGCAACGTTGCTTACATCAGTGTACTTATTTTAAGTACTTCTCCTACAACAGTGCCAAAAACACTTTTTGATAAAGTAAAGTTTTTGATAAAGTTTTTGATAAAGTACAGGAACCTCGGTGTCAAGATTTATCTTCTCACAAGAGCACAATGTAAATGATAAAATTCTTGAATGTCACCAAAAGAGCTTTGTTCTTATGACTAGAGTAAACCATTTTGGCTTTCTGATGTGTCGAGTAAGATTTATTAATATGTCTGTACCCCTTTTTTTCCTCACCTGTTCTCTTTCTAATCTCCTTTTTTGCCTCTCTACCTCTCTCTCGCTTCAATAGCTGAAAAGGTGACGTCTCTGGGGAAGGACTGGCACAAGTTTTGCCTGAAGTGTGAACGCTGCAGCAAAACCCTGACAGCAGGAGGCCACGCTGAGGTGAGTGTGTCCAGTGTTCACTGTGTAAAACAGCACACTGAGAGCTCCATGTTACCATTGATCACACTTTTCCCAGGCTAGCAGGAAGAACTATCTTGTTTACTTAATCACTCTAGAATATAAGACTCGTCCTAAATCATGTTTAATGAAAATAAATCACACACAAAATATAGTTACACTGCTGTACCAAGCAATTTGGTGTAATATTTTTTTTCACTTCCCAAGAGTTCATGCCCAACCCTTTCCATATTGGCTAATCTCACCCGGATACTGTAGCCTTGTACCTGAAATCTGCTTCTGTAATAAGAGACTGTTATGCTCATGTTGAGCATCTCTTTAAAATATTTAATACTGTTGAGTAGACGTAATGATTTATAATCTCATTATCAACTACCATGCAGGATAATCTGGTTCCTCTCAAAGTTTCTTCCTTATGTCATCTCAGGTTTTTTTTTTCTTACACTCTCATGTCCAGCTTGCTTAGTAGGCATCTAAATAGAAATCTACATTTGATTTTTTATAAAGCTTTGTGACACAAAGCTTTATAATGACCACCTGCCTAATATTGTGTTGGTCCCCGTTTTGCTGCCAAAACAGCCCTGACCCGTCATGCACTGTGTATTCTGACACCTTTCTATCAGAACCAGTATTAACCTCTTCAGCAATTTGAGCAACAGTAGCTCGTCTGTTGGATCGGATCACACGGGCCAGCCTTCGCACCGGTGCATCAGTGAGCCTTGGCCGTCCATGACCTTGTCGCCAGTTCACCACTGTTCCTTCCTCGGACCACTTTTGATAGATACTGACCACTGCAGACCGGGAACACCCCGCTAGAGCTGCAGTTTTGGAGATGCTCTGATCCAGAATTTGGCACTTGTCAAACTCGCTCAGATCCTTACACTTGCCCATTTTTCTTGCTTCTAACACATCAACTTTGAGGACAAAATGTTCGCTTGCTGCCTAATATATCCCACCCACTAACAGGTGCCATGATGAGGAAATAATCAGTGTTATTCACTTCACCTCTCACTGCTCATAATGTTATACCTGATCGGTGAATGTTCCCATGACCATAGTTCAGCACTTTGCTTTGTTTCCTTTGCTACTTCTTAATCCATAGGCCTTGAAATATATTTATAAAGATGTCATAGCTAGGGGTGTGTCTTCTGCTTAATTTCGATATATATTATATACCTCACTGTCATTTTGCTATAGGCTCACAGTTTCAAGAGTATTCGTTATTGTTATAGTCTGCTGTTAATGGTGCTTTAACTGTAACTGAATTAAACACTAGACAGTTTAGTAGGTAAGTAGGTGTGGCATTACAGTGGCATAATTTACACCTAAAAACTGTTCAAAAAAGTCTTGTACATAGTTCCGTTTTTAAACAATTACTGTAATGGTAATGTCAGTTTATCAATTTTACAAAGATAAAGGACAAACAGCTAAGAGCTAGAGGGCCATGCCTGCAATAATAATTATTATATATCAATAAATGATCAAACACATAAAATAACACTGGCATCACCTCACTTTTGTTAATTGCAGCACAGCAAATGTGCTGTGAATCACGTGTATGGTATATGTTCATTTTCTGAGGGCAGGAGTGCTTTATTTGAAGAGGGAGTAGGCTTCAGGGCCCTGGGAACATGACATGTGGTGCTTTCTCTCTCGCTCTCTCTCTCTCTCTCTCTCTCTCTCTCTCTCTCTCTCTCTCTCGTGCACTCTCTCTCGTTTTCTCTCTCTCTCTCTCTCCCTCTCTCGCACACTCTCTCTCGTTTTCTCTCTCTCTCTCTCTCTCTCTCTCTCTCTCTCTCTCTCTCTCTCTCTCTCTCTGTATGTGTGTGTGTACGTGTGTGTTTGTGTGTGTGGAGTCAGGCCAGTGTGCTGCTGGACTCTTTTCTTTTCGTTGTTTTACTTTGCATTAAAATCAGGATCTACAGTGAAATGGCGGTATATTTTAAATAATTAAATAAACAATGCTACCGCAACTCTCATATTTATTGATTTGTGGTGTAATTTTGAGGCCTTTTCTTGTGGCCAGATACAGCACTTTATTTACACTTTTAAACTCTGCCGTGAGGACATTTAGTCTACTGATTTTTGCATGTTTCTTATTTTTGTGTATCTGGAATAATGATCTAAGATTGAGATGAGTGTGTGATGTTTTACAGGAGTCGTGTCTAAGCTTTTTCATTTTTTACTCTACAAAGACAGCTTAATGAATATTGTATTGTGAAAAAGTGGTGTTGGGTTCCTGATGGAAAAAACAATGGCAAATACATTGGTATTAGGTTGTGGGAAGTGAGTGGGCTGGGACCTTCAAATTCATCTCACTGGTATCGGTAAAGAAAGCAGTCTGGCTCATGAAATGAAATTAATCCCTGCCTTAAGTGGAAGGCTGAAAAAGCCATCACACTAGAGTCACATTGATGGCACCAGTATAGTGTGCATTGGAAATAGTTTTAGGCTTATTACCCTGTTCAGCAGTCCTGATGAGTAAGAATCTGCCCTTTCCCAGTCTTCACCATTTGTGGTATAACTGTCTGCTATGGTGAGACAGTAGGCATTTCTGCAATTTTTCCCAGCAGACATCTGCTAACAGGGCCAGTGGCCTTGTTCATGATTTCCTCCTGACATCCTCTCACAGCTGGCCAATAGTTGTTTCCATGACATCCCAGCCTCATCCCAGTCACAGAAGTGAAGGTTATTCATATTCAGCACACACCTGCTTGTTATAATTTACGAATCAACAGAGCTCTAGTAACTGCTGACAGAGTTATAGAAGAGAAAGGGGAGACAATGCCACAGGATTTTTTTTTTTTTTTTTTGGCTTTTAAAAAAATGCACTAAAAAGCTCAGACAATTTGATTTACAACTTGAGACACCAAGCAAACTTCTAACAGATGGAGATATTGATGGAACATAGTAGGTTGGAAAGTTTTTAATTCATACCTTGCTCACATTCTTCTGCCTCTTTTTTTGCAGCATGATGGGAAACCCTTTTGTCACAAGCCCTGCTATGCTGCCCTCTTTGGGCCAAAAGGTAAGAAATCAGTTCATCACTATGTACAAAAACTAGTATTAACATAGAGTCAGTGCATCAATGTATAGATGACCGTGTAGGAGTACAAAACCACACTTATTGATACAGATACAGAGAACGAAATGAAGAACGTACTTGGTCTTAAGAAATCAGGGGCATCATGGGACTAGCTCTGAACCCCTTATAGTGAATTTTGTCTTCGATCTATTATCACATTCAGACAGTAGCTTTAATATAGGGAGGCAAACGTGAGTATTTAGAGCTTCAACGGTGAGTGCGGTCCTTACAAATTGAATGCACATGAATTGCACTTCATAAGTGGAGACCTAAAACACAATCTAGCCATGGGGGTCACAGTCCAGTGACTTCTGTGCCGGTCCCAAGCCCGGATAAATAGAGAGGGTTGCGTCAGGAAGGGCATCCGGCGTAAAACATTGCCAAATTTAACCATGCGAATCGTCAGTACGAATTTCATACCGGATCGGTCGAGGCCCGGGTTAACAACGACCGCCATCGGCGCCGTTGACCTACAGGGCGCCGGTGGAAATTGGGCTACTGTTGGTCGAAGAAGTAGAGGAGGGAGGAGAGTGCGCAGACAGAGAGAGAAGAGGAAAGGTAAGAGTGTAGGACTGAGAATAGGAACTCTGAATGTTGGTACTATGACAGGGAAAGGTAGAGAGCTGGCTGATGTGATGGAGAGAAGGAAGGTGGATATACTGTGTGTACAGGAGACCAGGTGGAAGGGGAGCAAGGCTCGTAGTATAGGAGCAGGATTCAAGCTGTTTTATTATGGTGTGGATAGTAAGAGAAATGGGGTAGGTGTGGTCCTGAAGGAGGAGTTTGTGAGGAATGTCCTGGAGGTGAAGAGAGTGTCAGACAGGGTGATGAGTCTGAAGTTAGAGATTGAAGGGGTGATGTTGAATGTTGTTAGTGGTTATGCCCCACAGGTAGGTTGTGAGTTGGAGGAGAAAGAGAGATTCTGGAGTGAATTAGATGAGGTGATGGAGAGTATTCCCACGGGTGAGAGAGTGGTGATAGGAGCGGATTTTAATGGACATGTTGGTGAGGGGAACACAGGTGATGAGGAGGTGATGGGCAAGTTTGGAGTTAAGGAAAGGAACCTTGAAGGACAGATGGTAGTAGACTTTGCTAAGAGGATGGACATGGGTGTGGTTAACACTTATTTTCAGAAGAGGGAGGAGCATAGAGTGACTTACAAGAGTGGAGGTAGGAGCACACAGGTAGACTACATCCTATGTAGAAGAGGCAATCTGAAAGAGATTAGTGACTGTAAAGTGGTAGTGGGAGAGAGTGTAGCCAGACAGCATAGGATGGTGGTGTGTAGGATGACTCTGATGGTCTGTAAGAAGAAGAGGTCAGAGATAGAGAAGAAAACCAAGTGGTGGAAGCTGAAAAAGGAGGAATGTTGTGAGGAATTTAGACAGAAGTTGAGGCAGGCTCTGGGTGGTCAGGTAGTGCTGCCAGATGACTGGGAAACTACAGCAGAAGTGATCAGGGAGACAGGGAGAAAGGTGCTGGGTGTGTCATCTGGAAGGAGGAAAGAAGATAAGGAGACTTGGTGGTGGAATGAGGAAGTTCAGGATAGTATCCAGAGGAAGAGGTTAGCCAAGAAGAAGTGGGACATGGACAGGACTGAAGAGAATAGACAGGAATACAAGGAGTTACAGCGCAGAGTGAAGAGGGAGGTGTCTAAGGCCAAGCAGAAGGCATATGACGAGTTGTACACTAGGTTAGACACTAGAGAAGGAGAGAAGGACTTGTACAGGTTAGCTAGGCAGAGGGATCGAGATGGGAAGGATGTGCAGCAAGTTAGAGTTATTAAGGATAGAGATGGAAGGGTGCTCACAAGTGAGGAGAGTGTACAGAGGAGATGGAAGGAATACTTTGAGGAGCTGATGAATGAGGAAAATGAGAGGGAAAAAAGAGTAGAAGGGGTGAACTCTGTGGAACAGAAAGTAGATAAGATTAGAAAGGATGAAGTCAGGAAGGCTTTGAAGAGGATGAAAAGTGGGAAGGCAGTCGGTCCTGATGACATCCCGGTGGAGGTCTGGAAGTGTTTGGGAGAGGCAGCAGTGGAATTTTTAGCTAGTTTGTTCAACAGGGTTTTAGAGAGTGAGAGGATGCCTGAGGAATGGAGAAGAAGTGTGTTAGTGCCGATCTTTAAGAATAAGGGTGACGTGCAGAGTTGCAGTAACTATAGGGGGATAAAGTTGATGAGCCATACAATGAAGCTATGGGAAAGAGTAGTGGAAGCTAGGTTAAGGAAGGTTGTGGAAATTTGTGAGCAGCAGTATGGCTTCATGCCCAGAAAGAGCACAACAGATGCAATTTTTGCTCTGAGGATTTTGATGGAGAAGTATAGGGATGGTCAGAGGGAGTTGCACTGTGTGTTTGTAGACTTGGAGAAAGCGTATGACAGGGTGCCAAGAGAAGAGCTGTGGTACTGTATGAGGAAGTCAGGAGTAGCAGAGAAGTATGTCAGAGTGGTGCAGGACATGTATGAGAGGAGCAGGACAGTGGTGAGGTGTGCTGTAGGTCAGACAGAGGAGTTCAATGTGGAGGTGGGACTGCATCAGGGATCGGCTCTGAGCCCCTTCCTGTTTGCTATAGTGATGGACCAGTTGTCAGAGGAGGTCAGACAGGAGTCTCCTTGGACAATGATGTTTGCAGATGACATTGTGATCTGTAGTGAGAGCAGGGAGCAGGTGGAGGAAAACCTGGAGAGGTGGAGGTTTGCGCTGGAGAGAAGAGGGATGAAAGTCAGTCGTAGTAAGACTGAGTACATGTGTGTGAATGAAAGGGAGGGAAGTGGAACAGTAAGGTTACAGGGTGAAGAAGTGAAGAAGGTACAGGAGTTTAAGTACTTGGGGTCAACGGTCCAGAGTAATGGAGAGTGTGGGAAAGAGGTAAAGAAGCGAGTGCAGGCAGGTTGGAATGGGTGGAGAAAAGTGTCAGGAGTTCTGTGTGATCAGAAAATATCAGCGAGAATCAAGGGGAAGGTGTACAGGACAGTGGTGAGACCGGCCATGCTGTATGGTTTAGAGACAGTGTCACTGAAGAAGAGACAGGAGTCAGAGCTAGAGGTAGCAGAGCTGAAGATGTTGAGGTTCTCTTTGGGAGTGACAAGGTTGGACAGGATTAGGAACGAGTACATCAGAGGGACAGCTCATGTTGGACATTTGGGGAACAAAGTTAGGGAGGCCAGATTAAGATGGTTTGGACATGTTCAGAGGAGGGACAGTGAGTATATTGGTAGGAGAATGTTGGACATGAAGCTGCCAGGCAGGAGGCAAAGAGGAAGGCCAAAGAGGAGGTATATGGATGGAATTAATGAGGATATGAAGCTAGTGGGTGCAAGGGTTGAGGATGCAGAAGATAGGGATAGGTGGAGAGAGATGATTCGCTGTGGCGACCCCTGAAGGGAGAAGCCGAAAGAAGAAGAAGAAGAAGTGGAGACCTAAAACACATGTGTTTCAGTGTTTAGAGCTTGCAGAAATGAAGTTCTTTCACATGTAAAGCTTTATCTGCATGTTTGCGTCACTGCCCCATGCTGGCGAATACATTTTTGTTGACCACACTTGTTGACACAGCTCCGCACAATCAGATCAGCAACCCTCATATATTCCACTAAAAATTCAGTTAAAAACAGTTAAGGTATTTAATCTGGTTACTGGTATTGTAGGCCGATGCTGAAGAAAATAATATTTTCTCTCAGCAAAGCTTGTAGTCTTCTTTGCTGTAATTGGCACCTTTAGTTGTAATTGTGCAGTATTTTAAGATGGCTGTCGTTTTGTGTCAGTAGCTCATTTGTGTAACAGTAGCAAGAGTAAATGAGCACAGTACTGAACTGAAACCTGATATTACTACCACATTGATGTGTGCCTATACAGAAGTGATACACGTAATATGACCACTTGCTCTTTCTTACCTCTTAAATTCTTGTAGCACTGAATTGTTTGGAAAGTATCTGATCATTTGCTTTTAAAATGCATGCAACTGGGTAAGTAAATGGAATTTAAGTTCTTGCAGGTTTAAGGTTGCATTACGTTTCCACTTCAAACTGTAAGCAGTGGATTTTTACAGTATAACAGGTACTGAGCAAATTCTGAGTAATAAATAGACAGAACTTTCACCTGTCTGTCTGTCTGTCTGTCTGTCAGCATGTAACTAGTAAAAGGAAGTGAAACAAACAAATGTCATTCCACCAGTTTAAGGTTGTTTCATGTCATCTTCTCATCACAAAAGATCTCAAAAGAGCTCTCTTTGCAGTTCTGTGTGACAGAGAGCCCTCTGCTGGACAATGCGTATTAGGTGTTTGTTAATATGGTGTTGGATGTTGTTACAATGTGTTTATTAATAATCATTTTAATTAGCATTATTAATAACACTTTGGATTTAAGATGTTTATGATTTTATTCTGTTTCTTTCGAGCGCTTGTCCTTATGGGCGGCTTTAATTTATTCTACTTATCCAGGCGTGAACATTGGGGGTGCAGGCTCTTATGTGTACGAGGCACCAATCAACAAAGACCCAGCCACGGCTACTGTGGACTCTGCAGCCAAACCTGATGAGAAGCGGGTCTCAGCACCCAGCAGACCTCCTTCTAAAGGTACATAAAGAATGGCTTAGACTGTAATCGCACAAACTCAGTCGCTCTGGGGAATTATTGAGGCCACTGAGCCCAGCTTTTCCCACAGCTATAGGCCAGAGGCCATAATCAAATACTTTCTTTAACTCTCTGCTCCTGATTCTTGCCCAGTATCCAGTGAAAACCACAAAACAGAAAAAAAGGGAAATGTCTATATGGATTTCTGTTTTTTCATTTCAGCTGGAAGCATCACCACCTTTTCTGGGGAGGCAAACATGTGCCCTAGGTGCAATAAGAGGGTCTACTTCGGTAGGTTTGCTCAATCTCATGTTTTTTGGAAACATGTAATCTAACACCCAATAGTAGGAATCTTAATAAAGCTTTATTGTGTGGTCGCAGCCGAGAAGGTGACGTCTCTTGGGAAGGACTGGCATCGGCCATGTCTGCGCTGTGAGAGGTGCAGCAAGACGCTGGCTGCAGGGAGTCATGCAGAGGTGAGGAGAAAAAGACCCCTGAACCCAAAGTGTTTTCACTGTGATTTCCTTTTTAACAGTGGAAGCAGGATGATCTGAAAGGCCTCACTTGCAACCCTTTTCCTGTGTTATCCATTAATACTGTATACACACTGCTTTCACTGCCACAGAAGAACATAGCATTGCTGACTCCATCTAATTTTGGCAAAACAGCCCTGCAAAGTGAAATTTTTATATATTTTTTTAAAAACCACCTTTCCTTACAGCCATACTTCCTTTCAAGCTTTTAATAACATCCTGATAAAATCTTGACAGTATAATTAAAAGTGATTATTTTTATTTGATTGAAAAGATGTTTCCAGAAAGTAATTCATTATATTGATCATAAAAACATTATTAATATTAAACTTTTCCATTTATTGTGACCCCTGTGTTTTTAATTGGTCAATTAAAACCGTGCCATTGTGAAAACCTCAGAATAGTTTAACATACTGTAAAACACCTGGTAGAAAATGCATCCAAATTTTGATGTATATGTTTTATTTTGTCAGCATGAGGGCCAGCCCTACTGCCACAAACCATGCTACGCTGTCCTGTTCGGACCAAAAGGTACAATCTATTTTTACCCTGTAGATGGAGCTGTTCAATTTATTATTCTCTTCAACGTGCAACATTTAGATAGATTCGAAAAATACATGCCTTGTGCTAAACTGTAAGAGGAAGCATGCATGCTTGTGTAAAATAATGGTCTACACTAATTTTTCAGTTTATTGGCAGTTCATATTTCATACATTTATTGCTTTTAGTTCAGTTTTATGCATGTGTGTGTGTGTGTGTGTGTGTGTGTGTGTGTGTGTGTGTGTAAAATGATCCTTTGTCATATGACCAGACTGATTCATTGTGCTGCTTTCAGGAGTGAACACAGGTGGTGTTGGCAGCTACATCTATGACAAGGAAGTCAGTGCAGAAGCCCAGCCATGAGTCTGCGCATTCAAAATGTCGCTGCACTACAGTCACACAACACCACTACAAACATTTACTACATGAGCTCATACAGACTCACACACACCTTCCCAACCACATTCTTCGCCACATTCTCCACCACATTTCCCAGCCTCCAACACCGATTGACAGCAATGCCAACATGGACGTGTATGGAAATCTGATGCTATATAACGTAACTCTACACTGATGTTCTGATCGCTTCATTCTTGTTTGTACCATTTGTTTGAGCATGCAGTTCTGGATATTTGATCTAGAATATCATAATCTATTTCAAATGTTTTATACACAGAGCTTACGCATTTGTCCAACCCATTATTTGTTATGTAGGATGTACAATGCTTCTACAATAACGTCAGTCATACAGCACTGTAGAGCATTATCTCTAGTGGTTTTCCAGATGAATGTTAAAAAAAAAATCATTTATTGTTAAATTTTTTGTTTTTGTTTTTGTTTTTCTTCAGACAGCAGATTGATCACACTTCTTCAACCTTATAAATCTACAATAAATAAGCCTACCATAAACCTACAACATATTCACCAACCCAGATTTACACTTTGGCTGTCTATCAGCATTTCTGACTCAACCAAAATGTGGACCAAGTACATACAGTAAAGTAAATGGGTCAAATTGGATTTTTATGAGAGGAACCAATCCTATATCCAGGAGGTCAAAGGGTGTTGTGTGGCTTTGTGATGGATCGCTAATGATCAAGTAGCTGAGACTAGTACTTACAATAGCTGACAATTTTAGCTTATGTACAACAAGGGAAATATATATCAATAATTTGTTTATTGTATTTCATTATTGTGATCTGAATGTTGAAGAATTGCTTGCATGAAAACACTTGGCCAGTCAGAATTAGCTGTTAGGAAGCTTTAAGTTAATGACAATGCATTCTTATGGAATGTGCTTTAGTAAAGAGTTATTGACAGTATGATTTTAGTTTTAGTAGGATGAGAAATCAAAACAATGCTTCTGTTCTTAATAAATTTGTATTCAACCTTTCCTTGCTCTGATTGTCTATTTAATTTGAACATTTTATAACATATGCAGGTTGCTTAGTAGTTAGCATGCTTGCCTCGCTCCTCCGAGGTAAGCGGTTTGATTCCTGCCTCCACCCTGTGTGTGTGTGTGTGTGTGTGTGTGTGTGTGTGTGTGTCAGAGTGTGTGGAGTTTGCATGTTCTCCCTGTGCTTCAGTGGTTTCCTCAGGGGACTCTGGTTTCCTCCCCCAGTCCAAAGGCATGTTTTGTAGGCTGATTGGCATCTCTAAATTGTCTACAGTGTGTGAGATTGTGCCCTGTGATGAGTTGGCATCCTGTCCAGGGTGTCCCTTGACTTGCACCTTGAGTCCACGGGGACAGATTTCAGGTTCTTCACAACCCTGTGTAGGATAAGCGCTACAGAAAACAGATGGATAAAATGAGTAAATTTTGCACCAATGACATTTTAGGAAGATGTAAGTAAAGGGATTGTGTTACCAAGGTCAACATGAGATTCATACAGCAGTGTGAATCATACAATGTTTTTGACTGGTTTGCATCTGAGGGTCATGATGGCTTGGCAGGACAAAACTCGCTTGTTTTTTTTAAGGATTTTGGAACTTTTCTATAAATATATAGCCCCTAGTAGGCTAGGTAGAAACCTAAATAGTGTACTGGGCCCTGAGTGTCTACTCTCAGAAGAGCCATTACTCACCACTGTAGAGTGACATGGCAAAGAAATTCAGTGCTGAACATGCACACTCCCAAAACAGATGCAAAGTCCTTTTTTTTTTTTTAACCTTTGGAGGAAAATAGTTAAACTATGTATTACCTACTATGCTACTTATGATTTATCACCGAATTCCTCATTGGGTATGCTGCGTTATTAACAACAGGATGTTCTCTACTACACCCAGCTATTAGCTCTTATTGGGATAAGAACAAAGGACTAAATGGTATGACACTGTACATGTCTTAGTTTCATGGGAACAGGACAAGCAGACAGATTTTCACTGGCATGCCATGCACACTCACTGTGTGAGAACCAATTTTCATCCTGACCTCATGCTGGGATGACGTGATAACAGCTACAGCAGCAGCAGCAAGCTACAAGTTTCTCTATGCATATAAAACTGCTAATGCTACATATTTCCCTTAGCTTCTTAGGCCAAAAAATTGAATTTGCACCCATTTTATGGTGCTCACATTTCTGTGACGTTACACTCCACACTCCACTCCTACTAGGGGCAATATATTCATAGAAAAATTCATAGAAATATTCATAGAAAAACGAAAACTGTTAGTTTTTTCACATAAATGTTTATATCTTCAAAGTAAATGGCGATATCAAACTAATTTTTGCTCTCTGGTATCTTCCAAGTGCTTGTTCATAAACATCTAAAATCTGAAGGCGTTGTCTTCAACCACTACAATTCTGTGTAATGTTATCCCAACAGAGGGAAAAACATCTCACACTGAAAACCAACAGTGTCCTAACTAATTTTATATCAAACTTGCAGCTGTAAAATAATTCATTTGTTTATACTGATGGAAAATGGGTTAAATATGTGATCACTGATGGTGCAGTCAGAGCTTATGCAATGAGGAGACCAGGTTAATCCCCAATGATTTTATTGGCAAGGCAATCTATGGTGAATTATTAATGCACACTAAGACATGGTGTGATGACGTAGAGTGGTTTCTCCTAGCTTGCTTGTTTCTGGATGACATTAGACTCATTGACAGTTCTCAGCATTGGAGAAACTACTGAGATTTACTGCATTGTTCCATTCCTCATGAGATAACTTCACTCATTACTATTACCACTAGTACCACGACTACTACCACCACTACCTCTACTACCACAACTCCTACCCCTACTACTACCACTACCACTTCTACCACTATCACCACTACTACCATCACTACCACAACTATTACTACCACTACCACTACCACAACTACTACTACCACTACCACTACTACTACCACTATCACCACTACCACCACTACCACAACTACTACCACCACTACCACTACCACCACTACCACAACTACTACTACCACTACCACTACTACTACCACTATCACCACTACTACCAACACTACCACTACTACCACTATCACCACTGCTATCCAGTAACCACTCCTACAGCTAAGGAACACTGAAATGTCTGTCTGTAACTCCACTGCACTTTTGTGTCTCATCAAACTCCACCCAAGGAAGTAATGCAGTGGGCTGGATACAGTCTCCAGAGCGTTTCAGTTATCCACTAGGGACGCATTGTTCTTATAACAGATGCAATGCAGTCCTGTCCAGGCAATGCACAGTAGAGTCCATGGTAGTTTTCTGATGCTAGCAGCCAAAAACAACAGGGTCTGGCCAGATAAAGAGAGATTTAGTTTGGAGAAGGTTTGATGCAGCTGTGCTTATACACCCTTACACAATGGAGACTGATAATAATGACTCGGAATAACTAAAGACATCATTTAAAAGCCCTGTTGTTGAAATGTAAAATATTAAAAAGTCAAATAAAACATTTTTTATGTCTCCACTGGAACACTGTATCTTCTGTGAGTATGGCTATTTTCAGTCACATGCTACAGTAAGATTTGTGTAGACATAGTCCAAAATTAAGATGTCATCCTGTTGGGTGGAAATCATTGATTCAACTAGCAGATGGTCTCATGTCTTTTTTTAAAATAGTGGACACAGATTGTCTGTTCTAAATGGGTCACTGAGATTCAAGGCCAACCATCTTAAAATGTTGAATTATGCTACTTTAGTCTTGGTTCAGTCAAGTGTTTCATTGTTCTTTCCTGCTACTAAACTTTATGAACACACATAACACTTTATTAAGTTGAACTTTTCATTCCAAAAATGTTCCTGTTGATTTGGTGTTAAGAGTACACAGCTGCTCAATGCTGAGACCTGTGTGACAGCCAAACGATTATCTGAAAGAAAAAAAACTAATCTAAATCTAGATACTTCTCATCTACTGGAGTGATTCTGCAAAGCTCTCAAATAGTCAGACAGTAACAATATGAGCTACTGCTTTCATTGACCTGCTTGTAAGAACAGGCTGGAAGACTTTCAACTTGTGCCTGTTTCTTTGCTCTTTTCTGAGCTCAGAATTTCCAGACACCATCTTTCAGCAATACTAACATCCTCTCACTTTTTCTGCATGCCAATGACATGACTTAAGGAAGCAGATTGGGCTAGATAGCCAGGGATAAACAGATCTGGGCTCGACTTCCTGCTGTCCAACTCATAGATCAAATAAGATGGCACACAGTTCCTTGAACGCTTCTGCCAAGCCATACAGAAGATCTTCTTTTCAGTTCTTATTGTTCTGTCATTTAAAGATGGTCCTAATTTAGTTACCCATGATCTGGGGAAAGGAAATTTCAGTTTTTATCATTCACGTTGAACTGAAAGAATGAACAGGAGGGTGTTTCATATTTGAGTTGTCCTTTCATTGCAATTAAATATCTTCTGAAACTTCAGAGAGGAAGTAATGAATGATTCACTTATTCCTACAGGAAGTAATACGAATAATTCTAGTTCTAAAGCCAGTGGAAAATCTTATGCTATGTTCACACATACAGAGACCGGCAATGAAAAAGCGACCAGAGAGCATTTATTTCCATTGAGAGCTGACGACTTCCAGTTACAAAAGCGACAGTGGGCATTGACAGCTAGATTTTAATTTATGCAAATATGGAGAGACTTGGTGCAGTGACTACCAATAGGAGCGAAGACAATAGAGTGCATGTTATGCGTGGCAAAGAGCACACATTGCTTCCCCTTCATCTCATAGATGATTTTTTTATACAAACCCTCCAGAATGTTTCATTTTAGTAGCAAGAAAACTGATTTTTGAAATGTTAATTGCACCGCCAATTAATAAACGTTATCACTATGGCAACCAGTAGTAGGAACACCTACTGCAGACTGCATAGTGCATCCATTCATAACAATAGAAAGATACCCTGTATCTGTAATAAAGTCTGATGAACCCTGTATCTGTAGCAGTGTTTTCTGTGGTTCATTCCTTTATTTTCTGACCTTGGGTTTCCTACTGGCCATGTGTTTACTTAAAGCCTTCCTACTGCAGCATTTAATCTGGGCTGCCATCCCATACCAGATATCCTCTTCATTAGTTCCATCCCTGAGGGATCACAGTTGTTTTGGTTTAGGAGAACAAGCAAGTGGTGTAAAAGATATCAGAATGTAACTGTGTAGCTTGTTTGTTTTTTAGGCTTCTAGATTTTAGTTGCCCAGAGTAATAGAAGCTACACCCAGAGACCTCTTTCTATCAGTTCTCTATCTATGTTTTCCCACTAGTCAATCAAAGAAAACATGCAGTAGATGGAGAAAGGGCATGCAGCTGCTCTCATCACCAATCTGGACTAAGCAAAACCCATCGCAGTAGCCACTGTAGAAATTTCACACACCCCTTTGACCATCACTGCTTTAAAACTACAGCACTGCCTCATATACTGCATTATTTCTCAGCGACAATGTTATCATGCAGTTATGAAACACTTTTAGTACCTATATATTTTGCTGCTACATTTTTCACCATGTTTGGTTTTTCTACCCAAATTCAATTCAGTTCAGTTCAATTCAATTTTATTTGTATAACTCTTTTAACAAATGGACATTGTCACAAATCAGCTTTACAGATTTGTACATTTTTTTTGCCTGTACTTCCATCCAGTATTGTTTTGTTGGTTTTGGTTTCTTCCATCTGTTGTAATGAGCCCACATATTTATTGTTTTTTTGTCACATATATTGTACTTTTTGCTGCTGTGTTGTTGTGTGTAGTTTCATGGTGTGTTGTTTTATAACCCATTTCATTCCAATATATATTTCTTCCAAGTTAAATGGCAATAAAATCCACTTGCTCTGTTCTTCGAAAATGTTCACTGAATGCTGAACAGAAATTCAGAACCAATGCGTAGTGATTTCCATGGCGATTTACTCCATAACTTCCACACTGCACATTTCCTTTACTTTTGTTTCGCTATACTTTTTCATGCTATCAATATATGCATCAAGTACAAGTGGAAGAGAGATATCACACTGCAATAACCAGATAAAGTTGTGCACAATATCCTCGGCATCCTACAGTTGCAGACCTGTTACCATTTCACAGTGCTGCATTCTTTAGCGGTCTGAAAGTCTTCCCACATAAACCCACCCTTTGCTACAACTCTCTCACTTGGGAAAACTTTTCCCTCAGCTGCCCTTTTCTTGTCTGGACAGCGAATCAGAGTTTGTGTTTGAGAGCTGTAGTTGCCATGGAGACGGGAGATGGGAGTGTTCTCAGACATCCAGCATTCCAGAGTATTTTAAGCGTGCTGACATTTTGTATCATACAACAGCCGTTCTAAATGTCCAATTTCCTGTTCTGGAGGAAAAATTCACATAAAGGAGCCATCTCCTAAGAAGAAGGCAGAGGAACCGAATGTAAAAAGGAAAATTGCTTTTCTATTAAGATGGATGCTAAAAGAGACAAATGAAACCATGAATAAATAGACAATTGAAACCCTTGTCAGGCTACCATGTGATTACCACCTGATTACTGGGTACTTGAGCAGCTAATCAAAAACCACATGGCAGCTATGTGCCATAACCAGAGACTGTAAATGTTACCACTTGAGCTTAAAATTGATAAAATTCTACTTTAAAATGTCAACTTTCATTGTTCTTTTCTTAAATTATAGGAACTCTTTTTATAGAAATACATACCACTGCAAAAAACTGGCCTTTGATTACTTGGGAATAGCACCAGTGCAAGCCTTAAAATAGCATACATTTAGTTAAAAACACACACACACACACACACACACACACACACACACAGATATTTGGTCACAGTTTTAATTCAGCCCAGTTTTAGTCGAGAATTGGGGTACTTGATAATGTTTCATCATGTAATTAATTACATGAAATAATATGTAATGCAGGCGGCACGGTGGCTTACTGGTTAGTGTGTGGAGTTTGCATGTTCTCCCCGTGCTTGGTGGGTTTCCTCCAGGTGCTGCGGTTTCCTCCCACAGTCCAAAGACATGCTTCTAGGCTGATTGGAGTCTCTAAATTGCCCGTAGTGTGTGATTGCATTAGCGAATGAGTGTGTGTGTGTGTGTGTGTGTGTGTGTGTGTGTGTGTGTGTGTGTGTGTTGTGTGCCCTGCGATGGGTTGGCACTCCGATAAGCAGTACAGACAATGGAATGGAATATGTAATGCTGCAGCAGTAACAGAGAGGTATTAAAATATTTCGTTACATAACCTGATAAAATCTGCTATTTTGGAGATCAGACTTGTTAAGAGAATATCCACTGGTGTTCGTTTTTAACTCTAAAATATTTATTCTTTAAAATCTATGCACTGCAACTAGAACATTTTTATGCCATTATTGATCATATCATAATTATAGTTTATCCTGATGAGTGAAAACACTAACATAACAATAACATTAGCTATTTATAAGTATTTTATATTTTCCATGATACTATTTCACTATATATTTTATGGGGCAGCCCAGTGTGGTCTCTCAGCTTCAGTAACCAGCTTCTACAGACTAATTCTGTGCAACCCTGACTAGGATAAAGTGCTCAATAAAAATGAAAAGTTGGATAATGAATTAATTAATATGTTCTATACACCGATCAGGCATAACATTATGACCACTGACAGGTGACATGAATAGCACTGATTATCTCATCATGGCACCTGCTAGTGGGTGGGTGTAACGAACGGGGCGGACACAGCCGATGGCGTGGACCAAACCCAGATCTCCGCCGTAAGCTCGATCACCCACATTAGCAGATCAGACCCAAACGCAGGGATCCAGTACATGCACTGCTTTTTTTTAGCAAAACAAAACCTAAACACATTAAACGTAACAAAAATAAACCATCACTATGACATGGAAAATAACCTCAACAAAACATGACTATAACATAAAAATCTAGATAACATGGCACCCGGCCTTTAGGCACACATACACCGTTACATCGACACACAAGCATATGAATACACAGTGCATCACAATTTGTTGCGTATGGGGCTGAATACATTTACATTTACATTTCTGGCATTTAGCAGACGCCCTTATCCAGAGCGACTTACATTTTCATCTCATTTTTATACAACTGAGCATTTTTGGGGTTAAGGGCCTTGCTCAGGGGCCCAGTAGTTGCAGCTTGGTGGACCTGGGATTCGATCACACAACCTTCCGATCAGTAGTCCAATGCCTTGAATGAATAGCCTCAGGCCAGTCAGGGAGACCCATGCTGACCCCTGTGCACCGCTAACAATGGGTATGTGAGCATCAGAACTGGACCACGGAGCAATGGAAGAAGAATCACGTTTTCTTTTACATCACGTGGGTGGCCGGGTGCATGTGCGTCGCTTACCTGGAGAACACACGGCACCAAGATGCACTATGGGAAGAAGGCAAGCCGGCGGAAGCAGTGTCATGCTTTGAGCAATGTTCTGCTGGGAAACCTTGGGTCCTGTCATCCATGTGGAGGTTACTTTGACATGTACCACCTACCTAAGGATTGTTGCAGACCATGTACACCCTTTCATGGAAACGGTATTCCCTGATGCCTGTGGCCTCTTTCCACAGGATAATGTGCCATGTCACAAGAAAAATGGTTCAGGAATGGTTTGATGAGCACAACGACAAGTTTGAGGTGTTGACTTGGCCTCCAAATTCCCCAGATCTCAATCCAATCGAGTATCTGTGGGATATGCTGGACAAACAAGTCTGACCCATGGAGGCCCCACCTCGTAACATACAGGATTTAAAGGATCTGCTGCTAACATCTTGGTGCCAGATACCACAGCACACCTTTAGGGAGCTAGTGAAGTCCATGCCTCAAGGGGTCAGGGCTGTTTTGGTAGCAAAAGGGGGACCAACACAATATTAGGTAGGTAGTCATAATGTTATGGCTGATCGGTTTAAAGTTACACACTCATCTTTTCAGCATCCATTACTTTCATTTTGAGCCCTAAATCTCATGACCATGGTTTCAATCTTTTACCAAGGCCAATATCAACCAATCTCAAGCAACTGAAATACTTCTTAATATAAAACAAGCATTTCTTGCATGCAGAGGAAACTAAAGCACAAGATACAGAGGGATGTGAGTACATAAAATTAGAAGAAAATCCTTGTGTTCTGTGGAATGTCAATCTGTGGCTTAATAAGCGAGGCTAAGGAGACATAAGGACACAGACAGAAATATTCGTTCAGATTTATTGGCAAAGTGCGTAAGGTGTGTTTCCAATTACTGCACAATACCTCCATATTCCATCATTAGATTTACAAGTCGTTTCCTGGGTAACGCGTATTTTACGAGCAAATCTTATGAGAACAACAGTGTTTATTAACAGCAGACCACAAAGGAGTGGCCATGCTCAGATTTGATGATAGGTTAATAATGACACCTTAAACTACACGTGCTTAACATTAGTCAATATCAACTTAAAACTGACCTAATATACATCATATACTACATATATCATACATCCTACATGACAACTTGAAAGTTACAAGTAAAATAGTGACTTATTAATGATATTTTCATCATCCTTTCATATGTAAGAATTACTTATACAGGTGCGTAGTGATTTTTTAATGTAATGAAAACTACAGACATTAGAAAATGTTAATATTTATCCTGAACCTACAACCGTTTTGAAGAAACCCATTGATGCTACACAATGCTGGATCCGTTCCAATAAAAGGAGAAAGATTGCTTCTCCAGGTTTCAGTCCTTTTTTTCCTGCTGTCACACATATTTCACTAGCAGCATATTTTCCACAGCTACTTTCAATCATTATTCTCTCTGCTAAAGCAAATCGGGTCAAATCATTCAAAACAGAATGAAAATAGTAGGCATCAAGATGAAGCTAAACCATTTCTTCGGAGTACAGTAAGTTCTCTCATTCTTTTATAGTGGACGTTATGTCAGGCCAATTAATCCTAAGCCAGGGATCTAGAGGAAAAAGTTCACACAGTATAATAGCTATAGCAGGGATCCGTTACTGCAGCTCCTTTCTGTCACAGTCTTTTCATGTCTATTCTTCTTAACACCAGTTAATGGTCCACCTCCTTTATAAAATAACTTCCAAAGTGCCAAAAGCCTTTCAAATACATCAAAACAGTCCTTCTTGGACTTATTACAGATATTACAGATAACTACATTTAATGGCCCCCACATTGGATTAATATTTTTGCAAGTACATGTTAAAAAACCAAACCCCAATTCCCAAAAACCTAATAAAATATCTGTAAATCTATATTCATGGTGATTAGATGTGCTAATTGTGCTAATATGTTTTTCAAAAAGAACTAAGTGCATGGGTATTATGATGTGGTTGTGTGTCTGTTCTGACTGCATCTGATTTGTGTCTACGGTGGTTTAGAGCACAGGAACAAATTAGAGTAGATGAATGTTTGATTGCAGTGCTTCTGCACTCTAAGAGCACTACATATGATCAGCCTGATTACAATTTCAGAACAAGCCAGCTAAATATATAATACTGCAGACTGAAAAATGTGTTAGCCTCTGAGTTCTATTACAGTAAGGAAAAAAGAGAGACAGGGCTGGTAACTCAATGCTGGACTGCACTGGGAAAGTTATTATCCTTTGGGTTATATAAATCAGAATAACACTGATCTATGATCAGAAGCCAAACCTACTCCCTTCTGACTCACAGCACACCAAGATATTCAGACTGGTAGAGAAAGGCTGGAAAGTGGGTTGGAAAATAGGGTGCTGTATGTCCAGTAGGCAAAACACCAGTGACTTCACACACTGAACAAAGAGTAATAGGGCCCTACCCTGAACTCCTATCATATTAAATCTGATGTCACCTTTCACCACCCCAGATTTGGCATGATTGAATCATCTCTCTCTCTCTCTCTCTCTCTCTCTCTCTCTCTCTCTCTCTCTCTCTCTCACACACACACACACACACACACACACACACACACACACACACACACACACACACACACAGTCTAACATCATTGCATCATTCAAGCTTAACATGAAACCTTAGCATTGAAGGCTTTGCCAAGTTTCATTGTTTACAGCTCTGCAAGTAACCGTTTTATCAGGATAAATATTTTCTATTGTTTTAATGATTTAATAGCTATTTTTATCTATTATATATTAGCTCACAATGGTTGACAGAAAAAGTGTAGCATGGCATAAAATATCCATGTAATTGCTTATAAAATCTGTACCGTTGCTGAGTGGCTTAAAATTGAATATTGTCTAATTTGAAACAAATAACTTACATTTCCCTCTAAAAGTATTGGAACAGAAAGAACAGTTCTTTTGTTTTCGCTACACATGACATTTGGGTATGAGTACGAGAGATGCATATGAGATGATAGAACAGAATTTCAGCTTTCATTTCCTGATATTTATATCTAGCTGTGCACCAGAATGTGAAACCTTCAGTTCTGCCCTATGAAAGTTATTGACAACGTTACGAACTGTTGTTTTTCTTGTTTTTCTTCACAGCTCTCACAATGTTTCTGTCATCAGCTGCTGTTGTTTTTCTAAGCCAACCTGTTCAATGTCTGGTCAATTTCTTTTACCAGTAGTGTCTGTTTCAGGACATTCCAAATCGTTGCACTGTCTTTGCCTAATGCTTGTGCAATGGCTCTGCTTGATTTCCCACTCATTTTTTGTTCCAATATTTTCAGAAGAGACCATATATAATAGTTCTCTGGTAGCTGTCTTGTATAATGGAAGGCAATAATAGTGTCTGCTAGTCAATATTTTCAGACTAAATGGATAGCTTATTTTGTGTCATAACCGACAACATGGGTGCAACACCGATAAGAACTGCTCTTTGTTTACTGATGTGATGTCACTGCGATTCTATGTATAGTGTCGTAATCCGAATAACAGGTAACCCCTCCCTTAACTGTTATCAAAGACAAACGTCATCTTGTTATAGCTATACACATGCCTTAAACTTTGCAGTTGTACTGATATACTGCACATTCTATACATTGAAACTTACTGTGTATTGAAGATCAGCAGATCACCTTGTACCCTACAGGTGTATGCCCAGCTTCTGTCTTCACTGTGCTATATCACGCTGACATTTCTGTAACTTTACATGACATGTTCTATCAACACATGGGATTGTTTGCGGGTGTGGATGAACACAGGTGCAGCTGTAACTACACTAATATGAATGAAATACTTATGTATTGGATATACTGCCAATGAATTGTTAAATGTGACTTATTAAAAAATATTCTTGTGTTCTTGGCCCAAAAAGCATTAAAAAAGCACTTTTTTATTATTATTAAATAATAAAAATTATTATTATTATTATTATTATTATTATTATTAACACTAATTTTTCTTGTTCATTCATGTAAATATAATGGGGGGAGATGCCAAAATTCTGATATTTTTTATAGCAATGTGCATAATAGAAATATTTGTTAAAAGAATATAATGTAGAAATGATCAATTCTTCCAAAATGTATTTGATACACTTAATTTCACAATATATGATCCGTTTTATCATGAAAGTCGATTCAGGCCAGATCCAGAATCATTCAGCTCAGTTAATTTTAAAACATATTGTCAGGTAGTGTCCTAATAACATTAATTCTCTCCCCAAATGTTTTATTTCCCTCTGACACCTCAAACACACACACACACACACACACACACACACACACACTGATGTGATTGACTTGTCCACTGACATGTCGGTTTTTAACTATATTTCATTTTGCTTCATAGTTTCTCTACGCTTGGAACTCAGTGCTGCTGTATCACAGATTCATGTGTGTTTACACACCTAGTTACGGGTGTGACCATACAGATTGTTACTGGGTGAAATTACAAACTGAATGAAAGACATATCTGATCTGAATGACAGGATAATCCTGCAATTTTAACCCAGAGGCATGAGGTAATAAGCAGGTGCAAGATTTGTTCACTGGACCGTTTCCAGCATTTACTGTTGCAAGTAACAAATGATGCTCTTTATTGTAAATAAATAAACCACTAAGCTAAGCTAAGGAACTGAACTGTTATATTCAAAAATCAGTAATAATTCTGAGGTTTTTCAGCTTTTCACTAGCATTAATGTGTCTACAGTACAGCATCAGCACTGAACAAGTGTCAGAACTCCTATATAATGAGAGACGTGCCTTTCAGCTATAATACACTATAAAACTACACTTCTTCATTATACAGTGTTCTTCATGGACAGAAATACATGGTGCTCTAAACTAACATCTGCATTGCCTTCACAGCAGAGCCCCAGGAGGACCAGGTCAAAATACATAGTTCAAAACACATGACAACATTTCACTTCCTGTTTTCATTCTGCTCTTTCTTGTTACCATAGCACCGGAAACAACCCTAAGCAAATAATCATTGGTTGCCAGGAAACATGCTTTTCAATCTGCTGTTTGCTAATTTTATGTTTTAAGGAGGAAAGTTAGCTATCTGCCAAGAAGTACACAGATTTATGTGCGGCAGCCTGGGAAAACCCTTCACATGGTGAATGTTTGACAGTTTCTGTTCTGAAATCTTTGAAAAAAGCCTTTCCTGGACTGAAGTATGCTTCTCTGTTGTGTATATTCTGAAACAGGAGTAAAGTTATAGTCCTAATGTCTGGTTTCCCACACAAGTGAAATTGCAGAACACTGCAATATTCGATTCCACTTGTAAAATACAAAAAATGCAGTTTATTCATGAAAAATGTAGATATAAACATGATGTTTTACAAACATATCCATAAAACCTATGTCTGTCTTAAACCAGACTTTATTCACAGCCTACAGACTGACAGACTATTTGGCAGATATTTTATGATTAATAATAATAATAATAATAATAATAATAATAATAATAATAATAATAACAACAATAATAATAATAATAATAATAATAGTAATAATAATAATAATAATAATAATAATAATAATAATAATAATAATAATAATATCCTTTGCATAATATACAAAGGACAATCACCATTTGTAGATATGTATTTACATCACAAATAATTTGTATGATTCAATAATAACCCTGATATCATCTCTATATCATTAACTCAATGTAATATTTTACTACATTTGTAATCTAATCTACTGGACAATCAACACATTACTGACACAATATTAGTAAGACTCATAAGCATTGGAATCTGATGACAAACTGAATTGATTACATCCATCAGCTTCATCAAATCATGACATTGACTAGAGCTGGCATAGATTTAGACAGACATATTGTTTTTACCTCCTCATTTTTTGATCTGCTTCCTCACCTAATGTGGTCTTTGCAGAATAATAGTATAATACATACATAAACAATTTACAAGTTAGTATGTTTATGGACAGAAACCCCTATTTAGGGCCAAAATCTTTTGGCTGCTTGTCTGATTTCAGCAGTGACATTCGACAGGCTTTTGCAGTCCTCCACACATGCTCTTTTGCATGAAGCATTTACATGAACACCATCCTTCCCACAATTCCCTAGAATATACAAAATACTTTCATGTTAAACAATGAATTAATACATAAAAACTAATTAACTGTAACAGAGAACACAATAAACATGAATTTATATAGGAATGAATAGTTTTGCATAGAGAAATATGACAAAATGATCTTGGATTGTGCTTGAATTGGGGCTTGGAAGTGGAGCGATCGCGCAAGAACAGGTTGTTAAGCAACATATGTTAAGCAATTTTGAAAATTAACACAACACAGCATTTTTAGTAAGAGTGAAAGAAAGCTTCACAACCTGACTTTTGGAAGTGTAATGATCATTTAATAATTACAGTCTTTCCATGTTTAATCCTGTAAGTGAGTATCTCCTATATATATATATATATATATATATATATATATATATATATATATATATATATATATATATATATACCGATCAGGTATAACATTATGAGCAGTGAGAGGTGAAGTGAATAACACTGATTATCTCCTCATCATGGCACCTGTTAGTGGGTGGGATATATTAGGCAGCAAGTGAACATTTTGTCCTCAAAGGTGATGTGTTAGACGCAGGAAAAATGGGCAAGCGTAAGGATTTGAGCGAGTTTGACAAGGGCCAAATTGTGATAGCTAGACGACTGGATCAGAGCATCTCCAAAACTGCAGCTCTTGTGGGGTGTTCCCGGTCTGCAGTGGTCAGTATCTATCAAAAGTGATCCAAGGAAGGAACAGTAGTGAACCGGCGACAGGGTCATGGGCGGCCAAGGCTCATTGATGCACCAGAGGGGTAAAGGCTGACCCGTGTGGTCCTGCTGTTGCTCAAATTGCTGAAGAAGTTAATACTCGTTCTGATAGAAAGGTGTCAGAATACACAGAGCATGATGGGTCTGGGCTGTTTTGGCAGCAAAAGGGGGACCAACACAATAGAACAATTAACTTAGAACATGGCACTTTTTGTTTGACA
The DNA here is from genome assembly GCA_033459395.1 of Hemibagrus guttatus. Taxonomy (NCBI): domain Eukaryota; kingdom Metazoa; phylum Chordata; class Actinopteri; order Siluriformes; family Bagridae; genus Hemibagrus; species Hemibagrus guttatus. The sequence goes on along the minus strand of JAUCMX010000008.1, from coordinate 12,076,574 downwards.
TACAAAAATTGTTGTCCAGGTGTGTCCTTTTAGATTGATTGTTTAAACAATTTATAGCGCAGAATGTATATTCATGGTGTGAGTCCTGAGTTTCACCTGTTAAGACTGAATTGTTGTTAAAAATCACAAAGCAACAGCCCAGAGAGCTGTCTGTGGGAGAAACACAAGCCATTTAGAAGCTGAGAAAAGAGTAAATATCAATCAGAGATATTACAGAGGCACTGGCCGTAGCCAGTACAACAATTTAGAATGTCCTGAGAAAGAAATAAACTACTGGTGTATTAAAAAATAGACACCAGACAGGTCAGCCAAGAAAAACAACAGCAGTTGATGACTGAAACATTGTGAAAGCTGTGAAGAAAAATCCCGAAACAGGAAGAATCTGGAGCCCAGATTGGAATTCGGAAAGAAATACAAAGATGAGCCACAAAAGTTCTGTAACCAAGATGAACCTCTACCAAAGTGACGGAAAAGCCAAAGTGTGGAGAAATAAAGGATTTGCTCATGATCCGAAACAGGGGTCAAGGGTCAAGCATGGCTGCTTCTGGAACAGACTCACTAATTTTTATGATGGTGGCAACAGAATAAATTCAGAATCGCTCTACAGAACGTCTTCAGAAACATTCTGTCTGATAATTTACAGAGAAGTGCATCCAAACTAATCAGAAGGAACTCATCATGCAGCAAGACAATGACCCAAAACACACTGACAACACAACAAAGGACTTCATCAGGGGAAAGGTGGAAGGTTTTAGACTGGCCAAGTCAATCAGCAGAACCAACTTAAACCAACTGAGCTGCATTTTTCATCCTGAACAGGAGACCGAAGCGACAAACCCCCTGAAACAAACAACACAACCTGAACAAGTACAAACCCAGAAAAGCATGACGAAAAAGGTTGCAACAATTTAGTGATTTCTGCAGGTCACCAGCTTGATGCTGTTTTAGAGATCAAGAGATCTGTAACCAAATAAGTGTTATTTACTTGACATACTTTAAGACTATTTGTTCTTATACTTTTGCTCACCAAAAATCACCATTTGGGTGGTCTGACATCAACACATTTATATGTCAAGTTTAATAGTTTTTTTTTTTATTCCACATCCTGATTTGTTCTGACATGAATATCCTCTGAAATTTAAGCCATTCCAGATGTTTATTTTCAACACAGTTTCATGGGCCATTTGTATTTGGAAATAAAAAGTACAGCAAAAGAAAAAAATAATGAATGAATGAATGAATGAACATGCTGCAGATCCTGAAGGACAAACTGGGAGCTTAGACTAAGACACATAGCTTCTTTTAAATGCTTTGATATGCTTACTGATCACCTATGGCCTTGCTATTTATCATGCCTGAACAGGCCAGGTGTCAGTGTTCAAGACATTCAACAACCAAAAATGCCAGAACAACCACATCATAGGCATGAACTGCCATAGTTGCTATGGTCTTGTGTTTATCTATTTATGTGGGTGGGTGTGTGTGTGTGTGTGTGTGTGTGTGTGTGTGTGTGTGTGTGTGTGTGTGTGTGTGTGTGTGTGTGTGTGTGTGTGTACTGACTCATTTTGTAACATCTACTTTTTCCAGAGCACAGAAAGTCCAGGTCTAAACCTTAAGGTGGATAAATGACAGGAAGTGAACAGTTTCTAATTGTTCAGTTGAAGGAAATACTGTAAGAATGACCAGTTTCCACACATAAAATTCTTGTACAGACTTGCTGGGTTCAGGTAGAATTTTTGTTTTACTTTTAAAATAAGATCACTAATATGCAATATATTTTCTCTCCAGTGGATAAAATTGGGACTCCAATGTTTCTAGACAGCAAGGCAATGTGTCAATGACTTAGACTTAAAATTTATCTAGATAGTACATAAAGCAAACACATGGTAATCCTATATATACCACATCTCAACTTTGTGTCAAAAAGTACATTACATGAAAAATTCTCTTCTTCACATATCCTAGCTTGTTCAGAGGTTGGAGTTAGAGTGCAGGGGCAGCCATGATAACAACAGAGAGGGAAAGTGCCATGGAAGCTTGGAAGTGGTGAAGCCTAAACACTCAACCCTTCGGATTAGTAACCCAGAGCCTTAACCACTGCGCCACCACTGCCTGGCACCTTTCATCCCTTCATACCAGCACACTCTGCTGTAGGTTGGCACCTCTTCAGGAAAGAGGAAAGCCCTGCAGGTTCTGCAGTCAGACACTCCTGCTGAGGTTAAGAGGGGGCTGTTGAGCATTGTATGAAGAAGAGAGATGAGAGTATGAGAAAAATCATTACAGAGCCACATGGTTTCCTGGACATATTCTCAACAGTAAGTGGAAATTAAATTAAAATGGAAACATCCTTGTAGGCAAATATCGCAGCTCATAAAGCGCATAAAGGTGCACACACAGAGTGTAGGAACATAATTATAAGGGAGAATGAGGGGGAGAAAACATACTTGAATTGGTGATGAAACAGAAGCAGGGTAATTTACCCTTGAGGATGAACAGAGAAGTGAGGTCATACGTGACTTGGGTGGCATTATACACAGATCTGGTGCCACTGAACCCGATTTATTTCACCTCTACTCAGAACCATCATTCATGGAACATGAAAGACATTCTTGGAACGGATCAGTATTTCCTCTGTTATTAGTGAATGTTGCTTGTTAAACAACAAACCAAAGCATTATTAAACTATTACACAGATTAAAAAGCTTATATATGATTATAAATATTTTAACATCAAGGTAAAAAAAAAGGGATATTCTGACAATCAACATACCACAACAGTTAGATCAGTGTGTGTGTGTATGTGTCTGTGTGTGTGTGCTGGAGACATATTTTTCTGAAAATTAAAAGCAAGTGGTTGACATGGTATATTTGAGCAACACATGGGTTTGGTCTGGGGCTTTGTTATCTTTTCTGGAATTCGTCAACAACTATGAGGAGCAGCCATCGGAGGTTTGCAGCCTTATGCAAAGAGACCACATGCACGCAAATCGTGTAGGTTCAAAGCTAAGCTGTACAGAAAAGAGGGGAGCAGGTTTTATGTCTTTACCCTTTTGCATAACCAAAATACATATGAAAATATGATACTGTATATAGTTTTACAGAAACTTACATATCATATTTGTTTTAGAACCTGTTATTATACCTGATATACTGTACATTACTCTTCTACTACTGCAGAAATTCTATCTTTTCATAAATATAATGTCTTGAAATACTAGTCTGAGGTACACAGAGCTGTCACTATTCAGAACATAAACAAAGCTAAATGAATCTCACTGCAGACTCCAAGCACTAATACCTATTCCACGATTTTTATGAAGACATACTCATTAAAGCAAAACCCCTTATCTCTTTTAAGAAAGTATGGAGCTTTGAACAGGTTTCATTATCGAGTTTTCTTTGTTGCGCTTGTACAAAACATTCCTGTCTTCAGTGTCATTTTTATCGTTCAATAAAGCATGATTTCAGCTGCTTGTATTCTTCAAACTGCAATAATTTGAGTGTACTGGATGTTACGTATTGTGAAGTCTGAGAAATATCAATTGTTTCCTGAACAGCATAGCTGAAAAAAAGAATGGACAGTGAGATGTCCTCCAGTGTTAAGCTGGAATTAGAACAATACCTGGCTAAGGGAAACTCATAAATAGTATAGTCTGAGCAGCAAATGAGCAGCAAATGTCAATAAACCCCAAATTTCCAATAACTTCCAAACAAACAAAATACAAAGGGTGCAAAATTAGCCTGGAGCATCACATGTATGCATTATTCATAAATCTAACGCTGCCAATGAAGGCAACTCAAGGACGGGTTTGTCAAATGTTATATCCACATGAAAGCTTAGATACTCAGCCAACTCTCATTGAATACTTCTTGTTGGATTCTTGAATCTGAGTGGTCAGAAGGTGTTACAGTAGTATTACAGTAATGTGTTATTACAGTAACAGCTAATCCACAGGACACTCAACAGTAGTATTACAGTAATGTGTTATTACAGTTCACAGGACACTCTACAGAAACAAACTTAAAAAATGCAGTTTTCTGTGTTAATTTAGTTTTAACAGTTATAACAGTCGGTGGTAAAACTAAATTGCATTTTGTGTCTCATTAACTTCATGATAAAGAAAAAGGAGAGGCTGGTGAGGGAACACCTGTTTAAAGCAAGTGATGAATGAACTTTAAACTTAATTGATCACTGATGTAATTATAAATGAATTATCAATAAATAATTATTAGTGGGAAATAATGAAACAATTCAGAAGGTGCTTTTATTGAAAATGAATCCACATTCACTGTGGATTTTTCTAATAATATTCTCATGATAACTGTAATGTTGTTGTAAAGTTTGGCATTCATGTGTATTTTTAACTCTGTGGTCAAATGGGTAATTGCCTGTACATACCCATAAAGCCAAGAGAAAAGGGGAAAACCAAACAGCTGAGGGAGAGACACCATCAAACAGCTGGTCTTAACTTGAACAGTATAGACACAGTGTGGACAAAGTTTACTGATGCTCTGTTCTCCTCAAGGTGTATTGGGTATAAATACTCACAGACTCAATACAATATCAAAAAGTTTGGCTATAACCTGCTTGCAAATTATAGTTTAACAGACACACCACATGATAAAGAAGACATTAACCACAAGAAAAAAAAACACTCTAAAATTGTAAATCATACCATAACTGTATATCAGTATGGCACTTGAATAAAATAAGTCCAAGCCCCTTGAAGTCTCCCTCATTCTTGGGGCCTTAAATGGTGCCTCACAGTGCTACTGACCGATATACAGGTAGCCATAATACGTATGACAATTGTCACTCATACACAATGCAAGAATATTCTAAAAGAAATACATAGTTTATAAGGTCTAGGTACCATGTGTTTATACACATTAACCTCATTGAATTCATTTACCCAGACCGCCAGTGGAATAGGACCATGATAGGCCTTCAGCTGTTATTATACACTATTATAATAATTGTTGTATATACTGTTGACCCTGACATGATAGTGCCCTGGTAGTGTATGTGGAACTGCCACTGCTATGAGAATATCAGCATATTAGCAGCACTGCTATTTTTAAACACTGGCTTCACTTATTAGCTACTTTTTAGAAACATCTACCTTGTAGGTCTACAGCTCATCTTCCATGCACAGTATGTGTTTAGCTTCCTCTCGGCCTTCATTAATGATTATTTCTGACCACAGAAGTCCTGTTCACTAAATATTTTTGGTTGGTGGCCTGTTTCTCAACCCAGTTGTGACAGTGAGGTGTTATGAGGCCCTGCTCTCATACCAGTGTCATACATACTCCCATGTCAGTCACCTATCTTAACTCAGTGGTGGTCCCGTTTCACTGATGGACAGTGTAAATTGGTTTAACAAACAGTGTATAGTAAGAGAAGGTTTTACAATAGGTAATTGTATACTTTAACAGCTTTGTATATCTATAAAAGGTAAAGCAATTATAAACTAAATCTAATATAACAGATTTGCAGATTAGTTCTCTCAGCGTATTAGATGAGGCATTGGTGGCTCAGTGGTAGGTTGCTTGCCTATCATGCGGAAGGCCTGGGTTCGATTCCCAGCCAATGCCTCAACCCCAGCCACTGGATACAGTGCTGGTCCCAAGCCTGGAAAAAATGGGAGGGTTGTGTCAGGAAGGGCATCCGGCGTAAAACCTGTGCCAAGTTGTTGTGCGGACCAGTTGGTCTGCTGTGGCGACCCTGAACAGGGAGCAGCCGAAAGCAACTCTTCTCTCAGAGTATTAGATAAGGGTTAGTTCTTGGAGATTCTCAGGATGGATGAATTCATGGATGGATTTAAACGGTCAATAGTTCTCCCTGAGAACTAATCTGGACAATTATACTTAGCAGCATTATTTTCTAGCCTGATTAGTGAAAAACAAATGTGGCGACCCCGAACAGGGAGCAGCCGAAAGCAACTTCTTCTTCATTAGTGAAAAACAAAACTTATGTTACTAAGCCCTTGCAGTGGAAGTGCTTGATAAAAGTGACTTAACTCATATGACATCATATGAGGAAGTATGATCAGGATCAAAACCAGAAGTTGACGGCATACATATGACATATGCTTTGCCTCTTTTTTCCATAAGGTTATAAAATAGCCGCACTATAATGCTACACATATTCATAGTGAGTGTACATAAGATTGTAAAGTGTAACAATATACTTACACTTAAAAAAGAAGTGAGTGTAACAATATAAAGCATAAACTAATGTAGCTATATTTATAATCGTATCATTTTCAATGCAGTATGATAAGACTCAATGCTAACATTTAAGACTCAATAAGTCTTAAAATACAATAAGTCTAGAGAGGAAACAAGAAGTAGATACAATGAATGTGTGATTGGATGGACAAGACAACCAACAGCTATGGTTACATGATGCACTACTGAAATTTTGTCAAGTCAAGAGGGTTTTTTTTTATTGTCATTTCAACCAAATATAGCTGGTGCACTATATAGTGAAATGAAACAACGCTCCTCCTTTATGTGCCACATAAAGACATAAAGCTACATAAGAGAACAGGAAACAGTCACATGGTTCCATATAAAGTGCATGTGTGCAAACCCGTGCAGACAAAAGACAGTGCAAAACAAACAGTACAATACAGACAGTACAAACACTACGAGACAGACAATACACTACAAAACACTACCCTACAATACAGTGCACAGAGAGCAGTGCCGACCAATAAACTGTCCTGCAGAGTGTATGTGAAGATGCTTTGGTTAGTTGGTTGTTTATGTCCATTAAATTAAATTAAAATCCATCCCACAGTTCTTCCATCCATTTTGTCCATTTTGTGCCATTTATCTACACAGGGTCACAGGGAGCCTGGTGTCTATCCCAGGGAAACAACCCTAGACAGGTTCCAACCCATCACACACACACACACACACACACACACACACACACACACACACACACACACACACACACACACACACACACACACTGCAGACAATTTAGCTATGTCAATCAGCCTCCAATGCATGTCTTTGGACTGGGGGTGGAAACCAGAGCTCATGGAGGAAACCCCTGAAATCCCAGGGACAACATATACACACACACACATATATATATATATATATATATATATATATATATATATATATATATATATATATATAATATAATATAATATAATAATGTATAATAACAGGACTTGGAAAAAATAGCTTGTATATATATATATATATATATATATATATATATATATATAAATATATTCAATTCAATTCAATTCAATTTTATTTGTATAGCGCTTTTAACAAAGAGCATTGTCTCAAAGCAGCTTTACAGAACATAAAAAAACAATAAACATACAAACAAACAGTCCTAGATGTTAGACAAAATTTTCCCTAGTGAGCGAGCCTGAGGTGACTCAGGCGACTGTGGCAAGGAAAAACTCCCTCAGATGGTATTAGGAAGAAACCTTGAGAGGAACCAGACTCAAAAGGGAACCCATCCTCATCTGGGTGACACACGGAGAGTGTGATATGAACAATGTCCTTTCTGCATTAGTTGTGTGATGCAGATACAGCATGTGTAGAATGTTATGTGTAAAATGTCCACATAGGGTTGGCAGTGCTGCTTTGAATACTCCAGTCCTCAGAAAGCAGAACCCGGCTGGAGCTGGTCCATCTCTGGATGCCACTGGAGCTGGCACAATCTCTGTGTGACTCGGGGATGGGTAGAAGAAGGGAAACAAATGGAAAGGGATTAGCGTAGCTGCTATTCATGATATTAGGAGGCACTAGATGATGATGTGCATCTAATCGGATGTATTGGAGTACAAAGTTATGGGATTTATTAGGTGTATGCCTGGCTAAAGAGATATGTCTTTAGTCTACGTTTGAACTGGGAGACTGTGTCTGAGCCCCGAACACTGTCAGGAAGACTGTTCCAAAGTTTAGGAGCTAAATATGAAAAAGCTCTACCCCCTTTTGTAGACTTTGATATTCTGGGAACTACCAGAAGTCCGGAGTTTCGAGATCTTAGGGAGCGTAATGGATTGTAACATGTTAGAAGACTGGCTAGATACGTGGGAGCTAAACCATTTAGAGTCTTGTATGTAAGAAGTGCTAGTTTATAATCAATTCTAAACTTAACAGGTAGCCAGTGCAGGGATGATAATATTGGGGTTATATGGTCATACTTTCTTGACCTGGTAAGGACTCTAGCAGCTGCATTCTGGACTAACTGTAGCTTGTTTATTGAAGATGCAGGACAACCACCAAATAACGCATTACAATAGTCTATATATATATATATATATAGATAGATAGATAGATAGATAGATAGATAGATAGATAGATAGATAGATAGATAGATAGATAGATAGATATATACAAGGTATTTTTTCCAAGTCCTGTTATTAGAATTTGATTTACTCGTGCTTTCAATAAGTGTCTTACCAAAAAAAAAAAAAGTGTTTTAAAAGGAGAGAATACATGGAAGAAGAAAAGAAACAATAATAAAAAATAAAAATAAACAGTTGTATGTCACTGAAGCATGGTTTCCAGTCAATCTGGACAAAAGGGTATGCAGTGCTTCTAGAGAATATAGAAAATGATGAACATTTTTCCTGTAGATGAAAAGAGTCAACACAAATGTATGATGTGTTAAGAAAGCTTAGACGATCTGGAAACTCAAAATCTGTTCCAATATATCTGATTTCACATTAGTGTTTTGATGAGGCAGCGGATAATAACTTCTCCAACACACACACACACACACACACACACAGGAGCGCACACACGCACACGCTGAGGGCCACCCCTTCCCCGTGTCTCTCCTTCGCCCGGTATAAAAGCGCGGATGGAGCTGAAGTCGAGGTCAGTGCAGGTGGAGGGTTAAGTAACCGCTGCTGCAGCTGCGCAAAACCTTCCATCCGGAGCTATTTCATTCTAGCGAGGAAACCTTACAGCAATTGCCAACATGCCTAAATGCCCCAAGTGCAACAAGGAAGTGTACTTTGGTAAGAAAACGCGTTTCTACTTGTTATTTTGTAAGAAGAGGACGCAGAAAAGGATTTTAAAACCTTCAAGCTAATTAACTAATAAAACCTAATGTGTTCACTCAGCAAAAAAAGGGCGTGGCAAAGAAAATGCTCTAAATTTTAACCCATTTCCTGTTTAGTCAACAATGTAGCCGTTGGCTAATGCTAGCTTTTTTATTTGCATTTATGCTAATCTCAAGTTCGAGGGAATTTTTGAGAGGATAAAATGACAGAAGAAAGTCATCACTTATTATTATTATTATTATTATTATTATTATTATTATTATTATTATTATTATAAAAATGATTTCTTCTATCATTCAGCATAGATTCTTCTATCTAAGCTGGAAATCACTGACACCTAATACTTCTGTTTTATATTTGTGGGAGAAGGTTGATCTTAAAGAAGAGAAAATCCCTACAGAGCACACAGACAGTGCAGGTTCATCACATATATCATGGATCATAGAGGAGTTAGATTGGATGTGATGTGCTCTGCTTCCTGTAGAGCATTTCTCTTAGACAGGTATAAGGATAGTTCTGCCTGAGGCATGTAAATTCACCAAGTCTACAAAACAAAGCACTAAGCTTTCTCCCTGTAACATCTGGGCTCCGTCAGAAGATCCGACAGAAGAATGAACTGATCCTCCATTCTTTTTTTTTTTTTTCTTCCCTTAACGTTAACTGCCACCCTTCGGGAAAAAAAAAACCACCCTGGTTCATTCGATAGCAGATTCATTCTTGTCAAGGTTGCAATGTCTCAGCTCTTATTGTTTCTACATATAAAAGTAGCTTTTTCTGGCTTCTCAGTGATCTGTAAAGAGTTTCTAGCTCATTATTTATGGAAGTTTGAATGAATTAGTAGGGAGGACATTTAACAATAACATTCTACTCTTGTCAGTAGTTAAAGCCAGCAAGACTCTAAAGACATCCCCAGCAATAAACTAGACACTAGAGTATGTATTCAAAAGCATGAGTTTCAAAGTGCAGTGTTGCAAGATTGCTGTTTTTGCAATACTATATACTGCAATGGTGATTTCTGTTAAGCCGTGTAAGCATTTTCAACTAGTTGTATTTCGACATTCGTTTGTTTTCAGTAAAATGTTAACCTGTTAACCTTCTCATTCATTACACCACTAATGTTCAGGTGGAGCTAATCATTCTATTTCTGCTAGTAGAACTGGTAGAAGCTTAACGTTATCATCTTCCAGAGACAGAAAAAATAATAAGATTCTGCCATTAGAGGAATTCAAAAGCCCTCTGCTTTCCTCCCACAGCAGTAGGAGCAGTTTAAGAGAAAGTCCCCATAGTGCCTGGAGATTTACTGCTATTTACCAGAGAATTCTTTGCTCATGCACTATTTCGCATGATGAATTTGTGACAAAAATAAACATCATAAGAGAAAGTTAGAGCAATATCTAGTCTAATTGGGCTAATTAAAAGTTGTTGCAGTGTGTACAGGTTTTTAATATGCAACCTCAAACTATTTCTGCACTTCCTCTCAGTGAACGCTTTTCACTGAGCCCTGAAAAAGAACTGAGACTGCTACAAAGCAAGACAGAGATCGAGCAGAACAATGTTTAGTCTCTAAGCCAGTGTTTTTAGGAAATGTCCACATGAAAAACAGCAACTATGGTCATTTCCATTCACTGCTGTCATTTCCCTTCCTGTCATCCTCTGTTGCCTTTTCTCGTTAGAAAGATTTTCCAAATTTTGTGTGTGCGTGTTTGTGAGTGTGCGTGTGCGTGCTTTGGATGAGCTCTCCTGCTCATTAGTGTGCGTCACTGGGAGTTACCAGTACTGTGATATACAGAACAGACCATCTGTAAAGTCCATTACACTCAGTAAACTGATGAGGACATCATGGCAAAAAAATACGAGGCACACACACGCACCCTCACACACACTCAGTTTTTTCTAAGCTTGGCACACAGTATTAGGGGCATTGGGGAGTGACCATGAATTCTCTTAATAGACTGTGTATATAGTCTATACAGAGTATCTCAAAGTCAGGGTTCTGTCACGTTAGGGGTTCCTTTTAACTATAAAAAAATAAATAGGGAAAAAAAACATTTAAACACATTACTCAAATGTGTACAATGGCTAAATGGCTATTTAATAGAGGTTTTTTTTTCCCTGGATCACGCTTTTTCAGAAGTTTAATACACCACTTTCTTTTCCAAACCTTCATTTTATACAGGTGATATTGTTTTTTTGATATTATGAATTAACTAACTTTAACTTTACTTTCTATCCTAAACAGCCTGAGCAGATACATTGTCCTTCAGGCCTCTTCAACCAAGCAGGATGTGCCTATTAGCAATTAATATCTTTGTAATGTTTAATTTTACAATTGCATTAGATTTTAGGGTTTGACTTCCGTATGCTGATTTTTATGTACGTACAAAGTCTTTGACATTTTTTCGCTTCTCTTTTCAATAGAAAAATCTCAATGGGCTTGCAAGCATTTTGGCCTCGATGCAGTGCAGACATTTTCTTACACAAAAGCATGTGCAGGCTTCAATACTAGTAATAAGTTAGAAGCATGACTTTCTGTCCTTGTCTTGTTTTATTATATTGTCATGGGAGTTGTTTTCACGTCTCTTACGCACTGGCGCAGAGATAAAGCCTAGTTTATTGGCCTTGCAAGGGAGGAATTGCAAATTCCTCAGAGATCACTGTTTTGCGCAGAAATATATTGACCTAATGTCTTCCTTACCATAACTTAGAGACAACTGAGTGAGGGGGCAAGACATTAGTCTCAAGGAGCAATATTCGTATAGAGATGTATTTGTAGTATCAGGATGAAAAACAGCTCACAATGTTAACCATATCTTAGAATTACAATAGCTCTTCTCTCTGTGTTTCAGCCGAGAGAGTGACATCTCTGGGTAAGGACTGGCACAGACCCTGTCTGAAGTGTGAGAAATGCAATAAAACCCTCTCTGCAGGTTCCCATGCAGAGGTAAGAATCACATCACCAGCAGCTCTCTATATAAATGTAACTTGATACTGATTTGAATCTACCGACTGTTGATTTTGGCGTCACACTGCAGTCAAAACAACGCCTGGAACTACTAAGTTCATATTGGGGAAGGGTGCGCATGTGGGCTTTACTCCATATCCATATAGCATATTTATTTGCTATAAATTATGAATTAAATAATGTTTTTTTTTCCTCAGCATGAGGGAAAGCCATACTGTAACAACCCATGTTACTCTGCACTCTTTGGACCCAAAGGTGAATAAATATTCATCATCGCATTACCACACTTTTGGATTATTGCTTGGTCATTTGATCAGGGTTGATTATCAACTACAAATATGTCATAGATATATTTAGGAGATGTAGTGTCCTCCCAAAAGCACTAAATTCATTTTACTGAGCTCAGAGAACATCTTTCAAGGCTTCTTATCAATAGCTGTTATCTTGTGCCATATCCTCATTCACACAATGTATAGAAATAGGCTGCCTCTTACATAACTGCACTCTAAATGTTTATCAGCACTTTAAAAGAGATCCATTTTTGTAGAGCTGGTAGGTATATAGGTAAGCTCACTGTGGTTGATGTTTCCTGATAGAAGACCTCTTTACTGTCGGTGTTTGCCAACATGCTTACATTGAAGTCCCTTTCTTTCTGTTTTTTCTCTATTTTTCTCTCTCAGGGTTTGGACGTGGAGGCACTGAGAGTCATACGTTCAAGTAAACCCACACTTGGGAGCGGGCTTTAGGTGAGTACTTTTAGAGGTGAATTCCCATTAATTATGTAGCTCAAAATAGAATGGAGATAAAAAATAAACATGCTATAGGTCTTATCAGTTGCTCTGTTAAATGCACATCTTATCAATACCCACTGATAATGTGGTGTTTATTCTGGCTGTGGCCTTTCCTTCCAGGTTTCCTCCCTCTACAAGCCAGCAGGGGAAAGTAGGATGCCATGCCTCAAGCCTTTTTTATCTATATATAGCTCAACCAAAGAAAAAAGTGACCAAGCCATGGCCCACTGAGTGGTGATTCCTGAGATGTAGATTAAGTCTGAATTTAGACTAAAATGTTTTTTCACTGATAAATCTCCACTGGCATTACATTTTAGTCCAAACCCATGCTTAATGCAGTGTCAGAAATGAAGCCCAGTAGGTTTTAGTTTGGAGAATGTAATGTAGTTTGATCTACATAACACCATGTAATGATGTTTGGGATAGTTCTGAGGCACTATACAAAATCAATTTTGTAATTAAACATTGAGTTGTAAACATTCACGTGAAGAAGTGTGTCATTTTCTCACACAAACTTTCAGTTTTCCCTTCACACACATTTCTGTTCTTTGACTTTCTTGTACCTTGATCCTTTTGCACATCAGAAGAGAGCAGAACACAGTGCTATCATGTAAACCACTGCAAGTCCTGTAATCAACAACGCAAGTTAGCGCCTACAAACTGCATTATGGTCTTAAATCTTCATAAATTGTTATGCTCCCAAGAGCTTTTAGAAAGCAGTCTACACTTCGAATTAATGCCCTACATTTTAGCAATCATTTCCTTAATAATAAATCACTCACAACCAAATGACTGAATGGCATTCAAGCATTTGATGTACCAGCATTACTAATAAAATATCCTTATATGGTAACATTCCTTCACCTCGCCTACATATGGAATGCTCAAATCTCAAGTGTTCCCACACTCACATTGAGAACACTGACTCAATAGACGAGTCTTAAAATGAGTCTCAGTTTTCTCAGCACTACCAGAATTGATCGGTTTGAGTTAGCCGGCCTCTCCTGTCGTAAACTGCCCTCCTCTGTGCGCACATGCAGCACCAATGTCCTCCTGCAGTCAGAGGAACATTACCATGGTAACCAACCCAAACAAGACCCAACACATACCCTGCCAACACCCTGTCCCTTTCACATGCCTTTGCCCTCTAAACAAAGACTCTTTATCTCATTGTGTGAGATGAGCCAAAGAGATAAAAAAAGACATCTGTCTTGGCTCTAACCACATTATCAATGTCTGTTTTTTTAGCAATGTTAATATGTAACAAGTTGACTATGTGGATGCAATAATCAATATAATCTTTATTTTATTCTCCATGAGTTCACACAGGAAGGATATGCTTACCACAGAACCTGACTTCAGTTCTGAGAAAAGGATATTGCTAAATCATTAAAACTTTAAAATACTTATACTTTAAAATAATAATAATACTTATACTTTAAAAAAAAAAATAAAATAAATAATAATAATAATAATAATAATAATAATACTTATACTTTAAAATAATAATAATAATAATAATAATAATACTTATACTTTAAAATAATAATAATAATAATAATAATAATAATAATAATACGTTAAAAATTGTACTTTATCAGTAACAAGGATCATCTGAGTACTAAGTACTTCTTTCACTGAAGCAATGTTTTAACTTGTTAATGTAGCTTCCAACTTTTTTTTTTTTTTTTTTTTTTTATATATCTACATTCTGACATTGTGACAAATGATGTAAAATGATCCTTTCCAAAAATGCTCAGCTCTGTTGGTTTTGTGCAGGTAATAATGAACACTGAACAGACAAACTTGAACTGCACATCAAAGTCCCCAGTTTTCAGTTAACTAAAGGAAACCCTTGACTAACAACTTTTTCCCATCATTGGGAATTTGCTTTGATTTCCTGACAAAAACATATATGTAAATATATATAATTGGTATTAACTCCACTGTAACCCTATAGCATCTAACTGTGGTTTATGTATATGCTGCATAGATGGATGGATGGATGGGTGGATGGGTGGATAGATAGACGGATGGATAGATAGACGGATGGATAGACGGATGGATAGATAGACAGATAGATAGACAGACAGACAGATAGATAGATAGATAGATAGATAGATAGATAGATAGATAGATAGATAGATAGATGGTGGATGGATGGATGGATGGATAGATAGATAGATAGATAGATGGATACAACAGCTGTATGCTTAGATGACATTTCACCTCATTTTTTTTATTAATTGTCTGCCAAATGAATATACAGCTGCTCTATAGCTATCACTGAAACACATGCTATGAAGAAAAAAGCCTTTGTGTCTGAGAGCTAATGCAGGCTAGATATATTAGACCTATTATTGCTAGCTGTGCTACTTAGATAGGCAGAAGCAAACTAATTAGCCAAATGAAAAAGCAACACTTATTTAATTCGCTTTTACCAATGTGCTGATGTGTCACGACTTTAAAAAAGACTTTTAATAGAACCAGATAACTGCCATCCTCTCAAATTCAGTCATTACTGGAATCTGGTGTGTAACTACTTGGCTGTTCTCCTCTCATATATTTTCTTACCACCGCACAGTGTGTGTGAATGGCCTAGAGTTGTGCTGTGAATAGAGGTTTTGAATTGAACTACTTAGCTGGGATAAGAATATTATCAACTTGTAAAATATCATTTACATGTGGAAGAACAGATATACAGTTTTCTTGTGTATTGGTCCATCTGTTTGCTCTTTGATTCATTTGTCATTCATTTTGAATCATAAGCATTTTTGTGCCATTCTGTTGGAATCCTTAATGTCAACATCTTTACTCAGCTTCATTGTATTGTGCATGTTAATTACAGGGAGGCACAGTGGCTTAGTGGTTAGCACGTTTGCCTCACACCTCCAGGGTTGGGGGTTTGATTCCCGCCTCCGCCGTGTGTGGAGTTTGCATGTTCTCCCTGTGCCTCGGGGGTTTCCTCCGGGTGCTCCGGTTTCCTCTCCCAGTCCAAAGACATGCATGGTAGGTTGATTGGCATCTCTAAATTGTCCGTAGTGTGTGATTGCGTGAGTGAATGAGAGTGTGTGTGCCCTGCGATGGGTTGGCACTCCTTCCAGGGTGTATCCTGCCTTGATGCCCTATGACGCCTGAGATAGGCACAGGCTCCCCGTGACCCGAGTGTAGTTCGGATAAGCGGCAGACAATGAATGAATGTTAATTACAGCTGAATTAATATATATTCATGTTATGCAGATATTATAACTTCACATTACCAAAGAACAGAAAAGCAATATGATAATGTGACACAGACTCTCTTGTGGGACAAAATTTCATAAATATTACATGTATAAATAACTTCATAATAATAATACATTTTTTATTTGCAATCTCAGTCAACCTACCTTAAATTCACGCTTAAAAAATAATTGTAATTATAGCTGAAAACTCTGTGATACAGTATAATGATGCTGATGTCCGAAAAAGCCATACTGATGTCCTTGTACACCGTGAAAATCCTAAATATCTGTTAACTGTTTAAAAATGTGCTCTCCTCCCAACCTTCATGCAGACTTCATACTTCATTTATATAATAAACATTTCAGCAACCGGTTCCAGGTATAAAGTGTTATGTGTGACATTCAGTAATGTGTACAGTATTGAACTCTTACCAAGGCATAGGCTATGCTATGATATGTTGCCATGCATATAATAAATCATACATAAGTGTTAATTCAACAGGACAACTTAAACAATGTGCTATTCATAGCTTTTAAGAGAGGGAGTTACTGTAAAATCTGGTCTCCATTTCTCTAATTGACTGAGTATGCAAGGTTCCCATTTCTGTCAACCCTATCTCCAACTCACCCTCTCCTTCACATGATGGAGAGGAACTGGAAGCAATTATGTTTGTTGGAAGGATTGGCTTACATTGTAGCAGTACTCTGCAGATGCTCTATAGGGAGCTAATGAGGGCAGAATGAAAAAAAGGACAAACATTGCGCATTTGCAAGGTTACCACATTTCTGCCTCTGGTGTCTGGATTAGAGCTTCCTTAAAGAAACTCTAAACCTGCTGGGATTATGAACCTCCTAGAAGCCTCAACAGCTCTTGGCTGGCGTAGCAGCGGTGCTACAGTTCTCCAGGCCAGCTCCTGCTGTCTGTTATTTACGGCGCCTAATGAGAGTTGTAAAACTAAACAATGGAAACAGGAGATGTCAGATAGGCCTGGCGCAAAATTACTATCATTTCTGCACAAGCTGTAAATGCGAGCAAGAGGAGAACTGTGAGCTGTCGTCCAGCTGATCCAGCTGTTTTGTTTCTACTTATGTAAAGAGCATAGTTTCAGTCAAAACGATTTGGCTGATAAAATACATCGCATACAAACTGAGAAGCGATTGTATATACTGCTTCCTAATTCACTCTGCACAGCCTTTTGAAGTTTTCCCTAAAGGTATGTAAGCTCTATGCTCATAGGGTGTTTATATGCCTGTAATCAGATAAAAGTCAGGAAATGGTCAAGTGGGCTTCAACAGCCACCACAAGGTCAGTTGAACAGAGCAAGGACAATTTATCATCTGACGTCTATGATCTATTGCATCACTTCAAATATAATTTCACCAATCTAAGCTTAATTACGGGGCAGTTTTGTTTCAAATTTGAGAAGGTGAAAGACAACATGAAAGGTTTCTTTTCATGAGCTCCCTTAGTGCTTGAAAACTGACCTTCCAGTGATGAATAATTTGAAAACCCTACATCCTGGTTTATAGGTGGCCTGAATTACATTGTGCAAAGCCTGCATTACACATTATACACCATTTATCATGTTTTTTTCATCTATTTGATGAATCAAATAGGTCTATCATCTATGTGTCCAGGGTTAAGCCTGGACGGACTGTACACATTATATGGACTGTACACACACATACACACACACACACACTATATATATATATATATTTCACCAGGCACTCATTTTTCTTTCCCTGAACCCAGACGGCTTATTCTGGCATGTGTTTCTGCACAGTTCCTGTCTCTGCTCCAACCTAGCAACATCCTACACGTCTCCCCAACATTTCTCACTGTGCCTTTAGATCACAGCCTCTCTGGAAAACCTTTGAGATTATGCCCAGGCCACAAGTGATTCATAATGCCAATAATAGCTTCCTACTGAGTAAAAACACATTGATCCCAATATTGCCAGGATTCTCTGAACCAAGTGAACCAAACATGTGCTAAATACAATAAAGCATTAAAAAAAAAACAGATTAAGCACAGGCGCATAATTCAGACCAAGAAGTGTGATATTATATGTGACTTCAAAAAAGATTTGCATTTGCAATGAATTATGATTACACTGTAAAGGGAAAGATGATTCTGATGACACTGTGAAAAAAAAAAACATTTACATTGACAAGATTAATACTACAAAGCAGTAGCCTGCATTATCCCTAGTTATAAATGGCTGGCATTTATCAATATGCAACAGATCTGGACCACTAATTTGACTGGTCTTTAGTCATTAGCAGCAGATGTAGGAAATGATAGGTTTCCCTAGAATATAACTTTTTAACTTAAAATATGAAAGCTCGTCAGTTGAAGATGAAAAGGAAGAAGGGACGGCAATTTTATGGGACTGTATAAATCAGTGAGAGCTGGCTAGCCTGCTAGCCGACATGCTATAAAGTGTGGCTTTTTCTGGGATTTATTTTTACTATTGAAGCAAAAGTAAACACTTTTAGCCATTTTCGACCGAAATGTCACATACTTTATATTAATTTCTTGTTTATATAACTGCTGTATAAAAGTAAGTGTGTGGTTATACTGAATATCAGCACAGCTGTAATTAGCTACAGAACTCACCCTGAGGCTTCGTGCCTGCAGGGCCCAAATCACAGCTGTGCCGATATTCAGTAAAAACCCAAATTGTTGCTGTTGTGATTTAGCTTACTTCAGTTATTCACATGCAAACGTAATACATTCACTTGAAATGTGACCCAGTTATATAAATACATGCATACAATTACAAAGAAGTCATCATTACAAAACCTTAGTAAATTTCCCAGGAAAGATTTCTTCAGTGTGGACTATGAAAACATTACACACAACAGAATTTTTAAGCATACAGCCAACAAATACACAAAATACAACAAATACGGGC
Source organism: Hemibagrus guttatus (assembly GCA_033459395.1). Taxonomy (NCBI): domain Eukaryota; kingdom Metazoa; phylum Chordata; class Actinopteri; order Siluriformes; family Bagridae; genus Hemibagrus; species Hemibagrus guttatus. The sequence continues at coordinate 12,057,623 of JAUCMX010000008.1, read as the reverse complement.
ATTCTCATGATTTAACGAATTTCAACTAGTAATCTGGGCAACAGTGCTGTACTTTCAAAGGACTTCAGTCAACAACTCAATACATCAAATGTTTTAGATTTTTTTTTAACCTCTCTCCTGAACAATACCTTTCAACAATGATCATACCAGAGGTGTGCTATCGGGTTGAGGTCAGGACTCTGTGCAGACCAGTCAAGTTCCTCCACAACAAACTCGCTCATCCATGTCTTTATGGACCTTGCTTTGTGCACTGGTGTGCAGTCATGTTGGAACAGGAAGGGGCCATCCCCAAACTGTTCCCACAACGTTAAGTTGAATGAAACTGTCCAAAATGTCTTGTTATGCTGAAGCATTAAGAGTTCTTTTCACCTCAACTAAGGGGCCGAGCCCAACCCCTGAAAAACCACACCATAATCCCCCTCCACCAAACTTTACACTTGGCACAATGCAGTCAGGCAAGAACCGTTCTCCTGGCAACCGCCAAACCCAGACTCATCCATCAGATTGCCAGACCGAGAAGTGTGATTGGTCACTCCAGAGAACATGTCTCCACTGCTCTATAGCCCAGTGGCGGTGTGCTTTACACCTCTGCATCCGACGCTTTGCATTGCACTTGGTGATGTAAGATTTGGATGCAGCTGCTTGACCATGAAAATGCATTCCTTGAAGCTCTCTACTCACTGTTCTTGAGCTAATCTGAAGGTCACACAAAGTTTGGAGGTCTATAGCTATGGACTTCTGTGCACTGTGTGCCTCAGCATGTGCTGACCCTGCAGTGTGATTTTACATGGCCTACCACTTCGTGTCAGAGTTACTGTTGTTTCCAATTGCTTCCACTTTGTTATAATACCACTAACAGTTGACCGTGGAATATTTAGTAGTGAGGAAATTTCAGGAATGGACTTACTGCACAGGTGGCAACCTATCACGCTTGAATTCACTGAGCTCCTGAGAGCGACCCATTCTTTCACTAATGTTTGTAGAAGCAGTGTGCATGCCTAGGTGCTGGATTTTATATAACTGTGGCCATGGATGTGATTGTAGCTGCTTTTCTTCTCCACAGTTGTAAAAAGTGAATACATTAGTAACTATATCCTTCCTGGCTCCTCAAACCAATCTGTCCATTTTTCTCTGATCTCTCATCAACAAGGTGTTTCCACCCACTGAGCTATCTCTCATTCAGTGTCTTTTGTTTTTCACACCATTCTATGTAAACTCTAGAGACTGCTGTGTATGAAAATCCAAGGAGATCAGAAGTTTCTGAAATACTCAAACCAACCCATCTGACACCAAACACCCATGCCACGGTCAAAGTCACAGAGATCACATGTTTTCTTTACTTTGATGTCTGATGTGAGCATTAAGTGAAGCTCTAAACTGTATCTTCATGAGTTTATGCATTGTTCCACTGCCATATGATTGGCTGATGAGATATCTGCATAAATGTGCAGAGATGCACTTAATAATAAAGTGGATGGTGAGGGTAGGCTGATGTGAAGGTCACTTTACATACCAATATGACATCAGTGGGACACTAATGGTAGCCCTATCATGCAAGCATCCAGAAACACTTACAGCACTACCATAGTCTTTCTCTCTCTCTCACACACACACACACACGTGCGCACACCTCTACATGCTACTGGGGTTAGTTTACAGTAGACAACTGACTCCATCTAGTGATTTTTAGAGGAATGAAAAGAATGATCTGAGGCATTAAGAAAACCATTTACGTATTCATCTTTGTGATGCGTTTCTCTGTAGTTCGTTTCTTTCGGTATGTAATGGCCCGTGCATTATGTGTGCTTCAGAAAATAGATTTTCTCAGAGACTCAGAGAAAACTCAGAGAAGCTTGTACTCATTTGTGCTTCAAAGGTGACTTAATCTTGGAGGTTTCAGTCAGCATAGCATCACACTGAAACTTTTTAAAGCTCTGTAGAAGTGCAGGGGAATTCCAGAAAAATAATATTTTCATAACTGCCTCAACTGTCAGTCTCAATGCTGATTTTGTGTGTTTATTCGTTGTATTATAAATAGGCCTAATCGGAGTAACACATGCTAAATTTAGGACAATTTTGCAAATTAGCTACAAGTAAAGTTTCACAAAGCAATTTACTACTGTCACCTTAACTGTCAGTGTTCTGCTAGATCTGTTTTAACTGTCTGTACTGCAAAGCTTTTGAGAAGCTCAGCCAATATGAGTTCTACATTTCAGTATGAGTCAGAAGTGGGAGATGGGCTTAGACCACCTGCAGTGTATTCTTTGAAACGAATAACTCAGAAAGTGTGCTGTCAAATCAAAATAATCCAAATTGTACCCTGCTGGAAT
>JAUCMX010000008.1:11855293-12052793 GCA_033459395.1 Hemibagrus guttatus | reverse complement strand
GCATCAGCGAGGTGACCAGAAGTAAACGTAACAAAAACACCAAAGCCAAAATTTACGGCACTACAAAAAAAAAAACAGGTGCACAAATACAGCTGTGCAAGCTTTTGGCAGTCAACCGTAAAAGAGTCATAAACGCAGATTTCATTTAGAAAAATCAAGAGGACATAAGTCCATCCTCCATCTTTGCCAGTCTGTAAATCCTGCAGTGTCCAGAGCACTGAATGCATGGAGGTGCGAGTCACAGCGGGTAATAAAGGGGTGAAGCGAATCTGTGATAGGAAGGTGGGCAGGAGAAGCAGGTGGAACTCCTGGGCTGCACCCAGTGTGTGTGTAACACAACTAAACACCCCCCCCACCCACCCCCACACACACGTGCACATTTTCTTTCACTCTCTCTCCCCTCCCTCTCACACACACACACACTCTTGGCTTGTACTCCATGTAGCCCTATGTCTGAATGAGAAACACTTGTTGAATGCATCTCTTTGACACAAACTCTCTGGCACACACACACACACACACACACACACACACACACACACACACACACACACACACACACACACACAAACAAAGACAGGTGTGCGCACACAGACACACACGCACCCTTGGCTTGTACTCCCTATAGCCCTATGTCTGAATGAGAAACCCTGAGTGTTTCTCTTGGACACTCACATTATAGCACACGCAAACACACACACATTAAGTTAAGGGAGTAATGGAGTAAGTTAGTCCCTGAAGGTGTTTATGTTCCATCTCCCCATTACTCTTCCCCACACAGACCAGTGTATTAGGTCATGTTAAAGAAGTGTCCAAGCTGCACCATGCAGGAAAAGCAAGTGTTTGCTAGTGCCAGTCTTCATCGTCTGTGGAGTCTTCCTCCTCTGAGGAGTCCTCGCTGCTGGCTCGCCGCGTTGCTGCTTGTTCCCCTCGAGATCCGTTCTGTTGAGCGGCCATTAAAGCCGCTGCGGCCGCCGCAGCACGTTCCTCTGCCTCCCGCTGCCTGAGAGCCGCCGCTTTCTTCTCCTGCTCAGCATGGCTCTTCATGTGAGCGCTCCGGCTTTTCACCTTATAGAATATCCTGCAGAAACACCAAAAAACTTGGGTCAACCACCAAACAGAGGAGATGACTAAATTATGTCATGCATAGATAAATATTTATTATTCATTATTATGCAGGCATCTCAGTTTGTTCTCCTCAGCAGAGCTACAGTAAAGTCTTACATCATAAACTGCAGGGAACTCCTTTATAAGCTTCATCATACTCAGAAGAGTTTATAAGGTGCAGAAGCAATATATCTGCATACATCAAAAAAAGTACCTTTTAATTTAGATGTTGTGTTACAGGTTTAATTTAACTAACTAGGTGGCCAGATATGACAAAAATATACTTTATAGCAGCGCTGCTCACTCTGTTGTGGCTTATCTGGTTTATCTTACTGCAACGTGTGTACAGTTTTCTCAGAGGAGACATTTATATAACATGTTTGAAAGCAGTCTTTGCAATCTTTCCAAGTGTCAGAGGTAACAGTGTTTCTTTAAGGTTTCTGACAGGAAAGTTTTCAGGACAAAGGGTTATGAGTTTTGTGGTTTCTCAGTGATGTGACAAACAGCCCTTTTTTTTTTTTTTAACAACCTCAAGAGGAGGTTGGTGAGGGAATGACTGTTTATAGTGATAACAGGAAATAACTTGTTTCCTAGATGTTTAGCAACATTAAACGTACCTACACACTGTTAAACAAGTAAACAAGTGTTTGATTTATAGGCATGAGTTGTTATAGTGGTGAAAAACATCTTTGAGGTGGTAATGGATCACACTACAATAATTTGCCCTGACTAAAGAAGAACTGCATGATACTGTATTACAAACCTTTCATTAATATATTTGAATCAGATTAAAATACTGGATATTGGCTTATCTACTCCTTCACATAGGCACACAAACCCATGAAGGTTCACACTGCGGCATAACGGAGGTCAGTACCTCCTGAGAAAGAGGTTTGACGATCAACATCGATTGCTTGATTTGATGCTTCACATAAACCTGTCACAGCGAACCATTACGGAATACGAGCGCAGAGCGTGTTAAGCGGAAAGTACGAGCAAGATTGGTCTTTTTGACAATGCGAGAGCAGATGCATTGGCAAAATGGAAATGAGCAGTAGCGGCCAATGGTGAGTGGGCTGGAGGACAGAGCGTACGAGATGTTTCCATATTCCAAGTCATCCACGTGCACGCGTACACAACCTGCACTCAGTGGCTCAGTCGCTAGGCAGACAGGCATACAGCAGAAGGCATGGCATTTAACACAACTCAAAACTTTCAGCTGCTAAAAGACAGTTGATAATAACAGAGCGGGACGTTACTGATACGAGATGGAATCAGAGGTTATGTTTTATTGCTCTTAACTCTGATATATTCTGATGCCAATTACTCACAGACTTTCCCAATTCAACACTGTTAAACATGTGTTCCTGATACAGGCAACAAAGCTACAGCAAAACAGATGATAAAGCTCTTAAACCTTTGCTTCAGAGATATCAAGAATCCAGATCAAAGAGTTGTAAGTCATGAGCATGAGCCTCATGGTTAGATTCTGCACTTGAGCAAAACTACAAAAGGGAAGTGACACGTTTGCTTTAAAACATTGCACAACCTCTGCACTTTCAGAAACAGCATAGCACAATAAAAACAACAGCTTTAAAGCTATTTCCAGTGATACGTGTCAGATGTGCAACAACATACGCTGGCAATGTGATCACAGGTAATTAAAAAAATGTTCGTGCACATGACACAGTGACTAACAGCTGCCACGACTACCGTGAGCACATCGTTTTGACGCCTGCTTGTACCAGTGTGGATCTGTTAAGCATAAATTAGACATCAGACCGTGAAACAGCAATCTGGCTAGAGAAGAATTGATATGGAGTGATTTATAATGAGATATTAAGAAGAGTATTTTGTTTACAGTAAAGACTGGGGAAAAGACGGGGCTTTTTTGTTTTTGATAAATCTGTTTGGATGAGTCTGTGCCAATGATAACTTCAGATTCCTGTTCTTGGCCAAATTTCCTCTGACCCTCCTTTATTAACAATGCTTTTACACCGTAAGAACGGTCTCTCACTCTATGGGTTTTTTGCACCATTCTGTGTAAACTGTTGTGTATGAAAATCCCAGATCAGCAGTTTCTGAAAAACTCAAACCAGCCCATCTGGCATCATCAACCGTACCACAGTTAAAGTCACAGATATCACACTTTTTCATTATTCTGATGCTTGATGCGAATATTAACTGAAGATCTTGATCTGCACCTATATGATTTTTTTTTTTTTTTTTTTTGATTGTGCTGTTACCATGTTGATGAGTGGATAACTGTATAAATGTACAGTTGTTCCTAATAAAGTGGACAGTGAAATAGAAGCAGACATAAATAGATGTGGTATTCAGAGACATTAGGCATTTGAGACTGTTCAAGTATTTATTATCGCCTCTCAATCAAGCTAGTTGCTTATCTTGGCCGATTTCACAGCAGAATTTTGTGTACCTCTGCCATGTACCACCAACATAAAATGTACATCAACTTAAAAATGATCTGAAAAGTTCATGGACCTCCTGGACACCTCCACTTTGAGTACCATGGTAATATTTTTGTCTCACCTTAAAGTCACGTCAGAAATTAAAGAACAATAATTCATAGCATATTGGCAGGGTTATCTGTGACATGACTAACGTTAAAAACGGACCAGATGCTCTCTTAAATGCTTTCTTTATACTCAGCGTAAAATTGGTACTAATTAAACACTTGCACAGTTGCTGCTGTCTCACCTTCCACATTTCTTGCAGGGAAATTCTCCCTCTGGTACTACAGAGCCTTTTGTTCCAACGCCGCTCTTCCGCACCGTGCTCTCAGGTCGGGGTTTGGGAGGCACTGTGGGGGCGTGGCTAACCGCAACCGCTGGATGCTCCCGTCGTCCATCTTCCTGATTCCTTAAAACCAGTACTGCACCAGTCTGGAAGATAAGAGAATTACATTCAGTCAGAGGGAGGAAATCATACGCAAAATGTTTTTATCACTGCTTAGTACTTCAGCACTAAATCTACAGTATACTGGACTCCTACTCATCATTATACTGGGGGCACTGGCAGCTCAAATGGTTAAGGCTCTGGGTTGTTGATCGGAGGATCGGGGTTTAAGCCCCAGCACCACCAAGCTCCACTGTTGGGCAATTGAGCAAGGCCTTTAAGCCTCTCTGCTCCAGGGGCGCTGTATCATAGCTGCCCCTGCGCTCTGACCCCAACTTCCTCAGCTGGGATGTACGAAGAAAAGAATCCCACTGTGCTGTAGTGTATGTGTGGTGATAATAAAGGCTTCTTCTTAATACCATTACTGCAGCATGCTGTCGTTACCTACTGTCAGCCACAAGAGGGCACAAGACAAACATTTTTTCCCCCCCATTTATAATAAACAAATGTTACTGATGTATTTTACTAAATACTCTTAACTAATACATACACTTCCACCTTTATGCTTGGGCAACTTGATACTCACACTTTCACTGGCCTGTAGACATTTTGTCACCCTGTCAGGGCTGCTGTCTCGCTTCCTGTCCCCTGATACCTCCCACTTCCTGTCCTCTTCCTCTTCCTTTCGCATATCAAATCTTTGTGAACCCTGTTCAGGACAGCAGAGAAGATTACAAACCCAACCACGCTGCACCTGTCCATATGAGATTTAACACACGTGTATAGAAACACAGCCTTACTTTATAGTCCACCTCCTCCTCTGTGGGCCGTGTTTCAGGAGGCTCTGCTTCACCATAGAGGAGCGTGCCATTCTTGCCAATCTTCACCTGTTTCTTATAGGTGTAGTAGAACTCCACACATTGAGCCACTGTCTTAGAGTTTACCTTCAACCAGAACACAACAAGGTGGTGGGTGAACACAGTACTAAGGAAAGCAGTCATGCAATGCACAAATAACAATGCAACAGAGCAAAAGATGGAGCCAGGCGAGAGAGAGAGAGAGAGAAAGACAGAGAGAGAGAGAGAGAGAGAGAGAGAGAGAGAGAGAGAGAGAGAGAGAGAGAGAGAGAGACAGACAGACAGACAGACAGACAAAATGACCTTCTGTTTCACTGACCAAACCAGTTGAGTGCAACAATAAATACGCAATATAATCTAAAGCAAGTGAAATCAATTTATAAATATGCATTTTTAAAAATCTAATCTAATCTATATAAGAGTTAATGTAATATAATGCAAATGTCATGAGTTATGGTCAAATTTCTCACCTTTCTAATCTAGCATGTTCATACAAAAATAAATTTAATAAAAACCTTTAGCACTTTTCTTTATTTAGGCTGATGGTTTTGAGGTTGTGTAAGCATGGGCCTTAAGCGTTAAGCATGAAAAAGCAAGGAAGATTAGACTGGAAGTGAAAGAATTTTGGATAGTGTGAAGTGCTGGCACATAAATATTAGCTTTAAATAAACACTGATTTCTGTTATGATGTATTACTATTCATTATTTTTAATTAGATCTCAATTTCTTGCTAAAAGAAAAATGGCTTTTTAAATCTGATGAGGTCATGACTCCGCCCCTGTACGAAAGTTACTGCTGGTTATTAATGAGCTCATCACTTTAAACAATGCCAAAGAGAAGCACATAGTGATGTCAGTATCCTAAACACCATTGTTTTATGGTATTAGAAACAATAAGGATATCAACAACATGCTTCTTCATTCAGGAGGAATGTGACTACTGTGTTCTGATGGCTTAAGCATTGTTCTTTAATAGATAATAATAATAATAATAATAATAATAATAATAATAATAATAATAAATGTTTTTAATAGAAGTATTACATTACAGCTTAGTGTCTGAACCTGTTTGCTTACTCACTACATATGTGAAAGAAATTTTTCTTTTGAAATAAAAAGCTTCACTCTCTGATACCAAAGTGTGATCTACTGTAATACCATTTTCTGCACCATGAAGAAATCTTTCTTGTAGGTAGAGATGCCCCTGTTGAAGAAGCGTCTCTCCTCAGGTGTCCAACTGTCTGAGCCTGATGGAGAAATAGAGGGACCAGGACATGAGTCAGGCAATTAATGCAAAGTCTGAAGCAAACGAGCTTGTGCGTATAAACACACACATTCATGCAGATACACACAAGGCACACAGCCAGGACACATACTGGCACATAAACAATAGTGCTCCTGTCCTCGTCTATGGATTAAGCACACACACAGCCCCGCCAACACGCTGCCCACACTCTTTCTCCCTCCTCTCTCTCCCCTCACCCACTCTGTACATCTTCAACAGGCAACCCTAACCCACCCCCACTCCTTCAACCAGTAATCCCAGCCGCCCCTGCCCTCCCCCAGTACTCAGCTGGTACAGTTTATGACTGAGACACAGAGAGAACTGCATGGAATTCCAGTAAGTCCCTACTGGGGCAGAGAGACAGGAAGCCAAGTTCAGTAGTCTAAAGGTGGGCTAGATGTAAACATAGAGACAGAAACGCAAGATAAATGACTAAATGAAGCGTTAGGTACTTACCAGAGTAGTGGTAATCTGCCAGAGGGTGAGATTTGGGAAAGATGGGGGTTTTCAACAGAAGAAGGGCAAGGGCTCCCTAAAAACAAAAGATTTCAATTTGAACTGACATGGCAACATACAGCTTTAAATCATTGGCTAGTGTTGTGGGAGACAATAATAAGACAAAGTCATGGGTAGCTGTGTAGGATTTAATTATATAAGACATGAGAACAAAAGAGTACGATATCTCACACATGCAGCATAAAGCAGCAAAGGCAAACGAGAGAGAGACAGAGCGAGAGAGAGAGAGACAGAGAGAGAGACAAAGAAAGGAGAAAGTGAAACACAGAGCCAGACACTCTCTATCTCCTTGGCAACATAGGCAAGAGTATTTCGCTGGAGGCGTTTAACCAAGCAGCACCCGCCAGTGGCTAATATTCCTCTCTACCCCTCTCTATCTCTCCCGGCATCTTCACTGTGATCTGCCGATTTATTACTCAAACTGCAAAACATAGATGGCACATGAAAACAGACTAATCTCTCCATCTCTGTTTCCCTGAGGGCAGACAGCAATGGCTTCTTAAACAGCAAACCCATAGCATGAGCCTCATCACTGCAAATAATAAGTAGCAGTAAATGCAGAGGGCTGATATGTACTTCTACAAAGGTGCACATAAACATATCTGAGACAAGTCACAGAGAATGGGAACAAACGAGAAAGTGACTCGCAGAGGCTTGCACAGGAGCAGCATGCACACCACCAATGGTGTGTGATGAGCAACACTGATCGTTTGAGCCAGGAAATGTATCTGGTGGAGTTGTGGTCAGGATGAAATCCAACTAATTACATGTTCCAGAAGTAGTGCAAAAGCAAAATGGAGCAGTTTGATTGGATGGCAGTAAAGCAGCAACATAATAAACCCGTATATGTTACAGTCACATGACGGTGAATTATTGCAAGGAAGCAGTGCAACAGTGCATCTCTGAGTAAATAAACAGAAGGTAATCAGAGAAATATTTTTATTGTAAAATTTCCATAAATTCACTTATTCCTTTATTTATCAAGTATAAAGTATTAGTTTTGTTGACTGTGGCTCCTGAGCTTCTCAGGGGTTGAGGCAGGACTACACCCTGTGGGGATGGGCCACCGGTCCATCAGTGAGCACCACATTCCAGCACTCATTCAAACCTAGAAGCAATCCACCTACCAACACGTTTTTTGGGAAGCAACAATCCAAACAAACAGTCAGTAACCCGAGCTCTGGGGAACCCGAGGACCCTGGAGCTCTGACACAGCAACACTATGCCATCCATTCCAACCAAATTAAACAACTAAGTCCTGCCTTATTGCATCCAGTAATTTTAAATTCCAACCACAGCGAAACATGACACTTCATTCAGTTTTCTTTTTCTGTATCTCATTGTTTGGTACATGCGGCACTAAACACCTGCGCACACGTTAATGTGATTCGCAGATTTTGCAGATGCAAAAGTACAACATAATTTATGTTGAATTCACACTATCTGGGGGGAAAGATGGAGTCAAAACAATGCAACAGAACATGCATTCAGATCAAAACAGCTTGCAGCTTAAACAGAGTAGCACGTGCGAGAGCACGTGTCTCTGGTATTGACAGCAGGTTGCTATGGCAGCAGAGCTGACAGCTCAGCACTATTAGGCTGGCCTCTGTGCTGCTGTTGCTGGTTCAGCTGTGTGAACATAAAGCACTCACAAACACATATCTAATTCCCTTCATTTGTGCTCACGTGAACATGCAGGCATTGAAACAGTGATTATTCAGCCCCTTGAACACGTGACACAAAGGTCCACGGCCAAATGCAGGGTAATGCACTCAGTTTATGCAGATAACATGAAATCATATCGCTCCGTTTATATCCCTGGGGATATTTCATTAAGTACTATAGGAAAGAAAATGGGTTTAGAGGACAAAGGTGGTGCATGTCATTGGGATCATACTGGTGTAGCCTTACATCATCTCACACTCACCATGATATCACCCTTGCACTCGTGGAGACAGTGCATGGCCAGCTCCTGATTGGTCCCTCCTCCACACAGTGCACTGGAGCAGGCCAGGTGCATGAGGTCACTCACTGCAGAAACAAAAAGCCACATTAAAAACACATCCATCCATCCATCCATCCATCCATCCATCCATCTATCCATCTATCTATCTATCTATCCTGTAGCCTGGTGTCTCTGTTATGCTGTGGGGGATATTTTGCTGTAATGGTTTAGCTTCACTGCAAATTAACAGAGTTATTTTGACTGATCACCTTTATTTTATAATGAAATATTACTGTCCTGATGATTCAATTCAATTCAGTTTTATTTGTACAGTGGTTATAACAATTGTCTCAAAGCAGCTTTACAGAAATATAAAAATTCAAAATAAAAATTATAAACTTTAATATTTAAATGTATATTTATCCCTAACAAGCAAGGGAAAACTTCCTAGGACAATACGAGGAGGAACCTTGAGAGGAACCAGACTCAAAAGGGAACCCATCCTCATCTGGGTGTCACCGGATAGTGTGATTAAATTATTTCCTTTCAACAGCTGTATATAGTCAAATAGAATTGTGTAACCAGGAGCTTTTGAGGAACTCAAGCATGAGCATCAGTGATGACTTCAGCAAGACCCCCATCCACAGGGCTGACGGCTTGACTGAGTATCTGTGCTAAGGCATGTTATAGCTTTGCACAGGTCACCTTTAGTGCACCATCTTGTTATTTTTTTCCCCCTTTGTCAAAAAAACAAAAAACCTTGAAAACCTGTGACTCGCTGTGAGAAGAGTGAGCTGGTTTATAAAGTCACTGATAAACGTTCATTTATTCAGATTGATTGGTGTCGACAATACTTGTGTAATGGTTTTGACACTAGAGAGAGGTAGTTACACAACAGTAAAACAAGGAAAAGGCTTCTATCTACAACTTTCACTCTAAAACACTCTCGAGTACAAAAGCAGAGTGTTTGAATAGAGCTACCTCGCTCCTGTTGCTGGCCTTTGGACTCCAGCTCAGGCAATGGCGCCCACACCAGCTCAGCCTTGTGTGGGTCGAGCTGCACAGCAGAGCGTTCCTTCAGCTCGGGCACCTCCGCCTGATATCTCTGTCCAATGTTTATCCGCCTGAGAGAGAGAGAGAGAGAGAGAGAGAGAGAGAGAGAGACACAGAGAGACACACAGAGAGAGAAATTCAAAAACAGAGAGTTGCATGTTTAAATTGAATGCCTTAATGAATAAATATTATTATTAATAGTAGTAATAACGCAATTAACAATAATCCTTATAAGTAACACTGTATTGCTAATAATAAAGAGAAAATCTATTAAAAATCATGCATCCTGACTGTCAGCATTTTGTTAGAAAACTAAACAATGAAGTATATTTGCAATATAAACCAGCTGTATTCTTTATGAGGTTCAAATATTTTCATCTTCAAGCCTTTCTGCCTCAGGTTCAGAATAAAGCACTTGGTTGAAACAACTAAAAATCTTGAGGAATTTATGCAAAGAAGTTGTGCAGGAATCTGTAAATTACCGATATGACTTTTTTTAATCAGTTTCCTACAACAAATCCATATTCAACATGCAAATCTTTCTTTCCTTCTTTGGGCATAATTTGCTCATTTGATGTACATGCTGAAAAAGATGCTTAAATATCCAGGGAGTTTTTTTTGTTTGTTTACTTTCACACTACAAATGCAACATCAGCTTTTAAGAGGCTATTTTTAGGATAACCTCAGAGGTGTGCGTCATGTAGGTGACAATTCAGCACAGGCTGCTTTACCACCCTGCTGGGTAAAGCTGGTAGATTATCAGCCTGGAAGAGCTGCGTTTCTACCCTATAGGCCTATGAGAGTGAGTAGACTTTGGCCTTGGATCATTTACACAACATTAGTACTCCATGCTATTCATAGCCTACTGTTTGAAAGCACTAAAGGCTGATTTATATTTCTGTCGAAATGCAGAGATCAGGGAGATAAAAGGTTTATAGGTGGCTTATGGACACGCCTCTAAAACTACACTCAACTACACATTAGGAACATATCTATTGTGAGAAATCATTGAGCAGGGAATATTCAACAGCACTGGATTTGGGACAAATAGCTCAAAATGAAAAAATATCTGGAAAATTACACAGTTTTTAAGGCAACTGGCTTCAACTCAATCAATTAACACGTCGATACTGGTTCGCTAGTTCGCAGACTAAGGATACCACAAGACTAAATTTCTGTTCAGAGGTCACATAGCACGCAGACAAAAACAAGAAAAAAAACAAAGCATGTGCTAGTTTTGGTGACCCCTCATTACACCATCATCTGAAGAGAAATGAGGAAAACCTCGAGTGAAGATAAACTAGTACAAAAAATTCAGTATGAGTCAAATTTGTGTATGTGGTTTGCTAACTGTGATGCTGACTTCTAGAGCACATGTTAATGTAAAATTCTATCCAAAACTCCAAAGGTGGTCCGTGTTTCTCCACAATTTAGACTAACCCCACCCACATTTATAGGATCGCATGATACACAAAATCCTTTAGTCACAGAAAGTCAGCTATGAACAATATATTTGTGGTCTGTTATGAGTGGTTAAGACACTGCTAAATAAAACGTTTAAGAAATTGACAACATAAACTGAGAATCCTAGTGATATCTAACTGATACCTTATTGTAGTAGTTACTGAGTCAGGCAATTTATCTAAATATCAATCATGAACTACAGGTGCATCTCAATAAATTAGAATGTGGTGGAAAAGTTCATTTATTTCAGTAATTCAACTCAAATTGCGAAACTCGTGTATTAAATAAATTTAATGCACACAGACTGAAGTAGTTTAAGTCTTTGGTTCTTTTAATTGTGATGATTTTGGCTCACATTTAACAAAAACCCACCAATTCACTCTCTTAATAAATTAGAATACTTCCTAAGACCAATAAAAAAACATTTTTAGTGAATTGTTGGCCTTCTGGAAAGTATGTTCATTTACTGTACATGTACTCAATACTTGGTAGGGTCTCCTTTTGCTTTAATTACTGCCTCAATTCAGCGTGGCATGGAGGTGATCGGTTTATGGCACTGCTGAGGTGGTATGGAAGCCCAGGTTTCTTTGACAGTGGCCTTCAGCTCATCTGCATTTTTTGGTCTCTTGATTCTCATTTTCCTCTTGACAATACTCCATAGATTCTCTATGGGGTTCAGGTCTGGTGAGTTTGCTGGCCAGTCAAGCACACCAACACCATGGTCATTTAACCAGCTTTTGGTGCTTTTGGCAGTGTGGGCAGGTGCCAAATCCTGCTGGAAAATGAAATCAGCATCTTCAAAAAGCTGGTCAGCAGAAGGAAGCATGAAGTGCTCCAAAATTTCTTGGTAAACAGGTGCAGTGACTTTGGTTTTCAAAAAACACAAAGGACCAACACCAGCAGATGACATTGCACCCCAAATCATCACAGACTGTGGAAACTTAACACTGGACTTCAAGCAACTTGGGCTATGAGTTTCTCCATCCTTCCTCCAGACTCTAGGACCCAGGATTCCAAATGAAATACAAAACTTGCTCTCATCTGAAAAGAGGACTTTGGACCACTGGGCAACAGTCCAGTTCTTCTTCTCCTTAGCCCAGGTAAGACGCCTCTGACGTTGTCTGTGGTTCAGGAGTGGCTTAACAAGAGGAATACGACAACTGTAGCCAAATTCCTTGACACGTCTGTGTGTGCTGGCTCTTGATGCCTTGACCCCAGCCTCAGTCCATTCCTTGTGAAGTTCAATCAAATTCTTGAATGGATTTTGATTGACAATCCTCATAAGTCTGCGGTTCTCTCGGTTGGTTGTGCATCTTTTTCTTCCACACTTTTTCCTTCCACTCAACTTTGTTAACATGCTTGGATACAGCACTCTGTGAACAGCCAGCTTCTTTGGCAATGAATGTTTGTGGCTTACCCTCATTGTGAAGGGTGTCAATGATTGTCTTCTGGACAACTGTCAGATCAGCAGTCTTCCCCATGATTGTGTAGCCTAGTCAAGCAAACTGAGAGACCATTTTGAAGGCTCAGGAAACCTTTGCAAGTGTTTTGAGTTGATTAGCTGTTTGGCATGTCACCATATTCTAATTTATTAAGAGAGTGAATTGGTGGGTTTTTGTTAAATGTGAGCCAAAATCATCACAATTAAAAGAAGCAAAGACTTAAACTACTTCAGTCTGTGTGCATTGAATTTGTTTAATACACGAGTTTCACAATTTGAGTTGAATTACTGAAATAAATGAACTTTTCTACGACATTCTAATTTATTGAGATGCACCTGTACATTTTGTGTATTTTTGGAATACTACAAAGCAGTTGTAAATTACTAATTTAATTTAATTACTAAATAAATTACTATTATTATTATGATCATAAAAATTGGAAGTCAAGTGAAATCTCACTCATATCTGCCTGTGGCCAAGTGGTAGGAGACTGAACTGGATTTTCAGTTATATTAATTGTCATTTTTAATACAGCTAGAGATTATATCCCATTTTAGTAGCTTTTTTTTTTTTTAAATTTAACCATGCATTAGTGTACATATATTATTATACTATATTATAATGGTTTAATGTGACATGTTCAGAGTTGTGTATGTGAAGTTATGCTTTAGGACAGCTATGTAAACCTTTTCACACAACCCTTGCTCTTGTTTGCAGATTTGCAGATACAGATTTCTTCCAGGATAAGCCTTACTTCTGGAAAGCCCACATGAATTATGTTTGTCTGTATGTGTGTGGTGTGTGCATGTGTTTTCACACAGGGTAAACATTAAGACACAGGAAAATCATTTGGTACCAGTCAGAGATGATATCTTATCACTATTCTTTCTGCTGAAACCCCACAGCACACACACACAAACACTACTACCACAGCCAAGACGAGTGACACTGAAACAGTCAGTTGTTTAGTCAGTCAGTTTACAATCAAGCTGAAGGGAGTAAGAATAGCAAATTCACTGCCAACCATTACAAAAAACACACATGCATGCACACAGACAGAGTTACGAGTGTGACGTGTGCATGAGAGGTGGAAGTGAGAGAGAATGCCTGCTGCCCGTCTACTTGGATGTGGAAATAGGTCAAGGACTTAACAGTATGTGCCTGTGTGTGTGTGTGTGTGTGTGTGTGTGTGTGTGTGTGTGTGTGTGTGTGTGTGTGTGTTGTGTCATCGTCAGTACTTACGGCTCAACGCTGACAGGAGTAGCCTCACTCATAGCAGACAACACAGGAGGCGTAATCTCAGTGCTGTCTATACACAGAACAGCAAAAAACAAATGACTCCATCACTGACACATAATTACAGCCAGGGTTAATTACAACAATCATCTGCAATGCAATGCACCAACAATTATTCCTAAATGCATGCAGAATCCACTTTCAGATGTACTTCAGTGTTTGTTTAATATGTTCAGAAATAGTCAAATACAATACAGTAGAGGATGCATGTGTGGGACACTCACTAGAGCGGAGAAGGCTACGAGTGGCTGATTTGGGTGTAGCGGGCGGCGGTAGGCCCTGTGTTCCTGCGACAGCCGCAGCAGCAGAGAGGATGGTAGAGAAGTATAGGCCTGAGCCCTCTCTCACAGGGCTAAGGATGGGTGGAGGGGTGTAAGGGGGCAGCGTGAGCGGGTTATCAGCCAGCCTTACTGGTGAGCGGAGGTGGCTTTGGTAGGGAGTGATGCTGGAGTAAACAGGTGGAGCAATCAGCGTGCTCACTTTGGGCGGAGGGATGAAGAGTGGCTCCGGCCGAGGACGCCGTTTCGCCTTGGACAATTTGCCATCTACGTCGCCACCGAGCTCAGCTCCACCGTTCTGGAGTATAAATAGAGAGGCAGACATGTAGTGACTAACAACACGGAAAAGATGATATTCATAAGAACATTTGCTTTATTCTCTCTTTGTGGTGGCAAAAGAAAGTGGAAACGTGATGGAGGAAAGGAGAACATGTCTAGATTAGATTTCAAAGGATGAAAAACAAACACTAGGGATTAGGATGGAAGCTTTAATCCAGGCTTTAGCTGATGGGGGATACAGTGGATCAAAAAGTTAAAAAAAAATGATGGATCACTAGTACTGCTCAGGGAGACACTCAACTCACCTGATTCGAGCTCTCAGACAGAGAGTTGCGTAGCGAGCGGCGGCGCGTGACAATGACAGAGGGTTTGTGGTCCGTCCGGTTTGGATCACTGGGCCGCTGGGACCAGCTGGCTGACAGAGAGGTTTGCTCCTGGTCCAAAGACGTGGGGTCTGTCCGCCGTACAGGAACCGACACTGGGATGACCAGAGGCACCAGGCTCTCATCTCTCACACGTTTGGCACTCAAACCCTCCAGCTCTCCAACCCCTCGACCAGGACCTGATGCCGGGGGGCTCCAGGACCTGTGAGACTCCTACACACATGTAACATGTCTCACAAAGAATCTTTGCACATAAACACAGACTGGCAAATTACAAAACTGACTACATGATTAGAATTTATTCTAATTTGATCTTATTTTGACCACAAAATTTTAAAAGAAGGAAATTGATCGAAATCATTTCCAAGGTGCTGCATTTTATTCTCTGAGGAATACCCTCAAGGCACTGTAATGAGCAGCGTGAGAAAGATCCGCTAAATGAGTATTGGGAACGATTAGAAGCATTAGCGCAGGCATTAGGCTCTTTCATTTCTTACACAGGATATTACATGGGCTTTTGTTGTTGTGTCTTTGGTACACGTTAAGAACAGTGAGTTTCAGCTGATACCTCAGGCTAACCATATATTGGCTGATATTTTGATATCCAGTGTTTCTTTTTTACCAAAAAAAAAAGATATGATCTTCTGAAGGTTGTAAATGTTTGCCAGCAGAAAGCAATATGCATGTACAGATATGTTACACTGACCTGTATTAACAGCATGTTGAAATAAAGTCATGTAACTACAAGATCTGTGTGCGATAAATCTCAGATAAATCTCATTGTGGTTAAATCAGTGGACACGAAGCCAAAGTTCCTTTGAAACAAAAGGAACTTTATTTTAGAAACACAAAGCAGTTCTCGATTACCACCAATTTTCAAATCCTCTTTATTTTAAATACAATTTCACTCAATTCTGAGGAACAGAACAAACCTTCCTGCAAAGGCCCTGTTTCCTGTATTCTCTAGACATTTCCTGATTCTCTGCGGGACCAGACTAAAGCAAGCACAAAACATTTTCAGAGAACTGAATTTAAAAAAAATATCTGAATAAATAGTGCACAAAAAACAACAAATCGGTGTCCGATTTAAGTGATACAAATGTTTTTTCTGCTACAGAAGGCACTTGAGTTTGCAACAGCAGGAATTCCCAGCACTTAACCTTCCTCGAGCTGGAGCCCTGTCCTGGCTCACATACACAATAGCAAGAATCTAATCCAAAAAGTCTTGTGAAATTTTTACCTACTTATGTAGAATATACAAGTGTGGGCAGGTACCATTTTTCCGCTCGATTGCTGCACTGGTTAGCATAGGTTACAGTTTTTTTACTGGAGTGTTCTTTAGGGCTACTCATGCAGTGCCTGAGGTCAGTAGCACATGCACCCACACACCCAATCTATTGTTACTGGAGCTGCTGACCTTCTTAAAAATAGGCTTATGTAACACAAACTTACCAGTTAACATGCTCTAACAAAGTAAACTTGGCAGTTTACTTAGCAGTTTAGAGTCTTAGCAGTAGGAACAATTGAAATGAAAATAGACAAAACATGTCTAGACAGATTCAACGGGCATATTCAAGCATATTCTAACCAGCACTTTTTTTTTTCAATCACTCATCTGAAATAACTATCAATATGCTAATATAATACTCAATATGAGTCAATCGGGAGTCACAGATGGATGTGCAACCAACAATTTTTTTTTTTTTTTTTTTTTTTAACAGTGGTTGTTCATTACTTTGGTTTGAATCTATTAATAAATACATAAGATACAGTTGATAGAGTTGTGGACATGTATGACATGAAAATACTCTGTAGTCACTCAAGAACTGGACGATATGTACTTTACCAATTTTACTACTCTGTACTTATGTCATAAGCAAAATTACAATTCTTCATATACAATTATTCATAAACCTGGGCCAATTTGGGGCATTTCAGCCAGGGAGGTTCGAACGCTCCTGCCAACTTCCAACTCCACCCTGAACTTAAAGGGAAGGACTCTAAAGTTAACCCAGGCACAACCTTCAGCACTGTACACTCTAATACCTAACAAAAAAAACAAATACATCCTTTAGCTGCTCCTTCGGGGAAGCCAAGAAAACACAGAGCGCATGGATGAGATCAATTTAAAAATAAAGAAGAAAAAGAGGGACCAAGTCTCAAAAATTATTCTATGACCCTAAATTCCGCTTGTATACATAGACATTTAACATAAGAGATTTTCCGAGTGTATTCCTAACGGCAGAGAACAATCACTTGTGTTTGCATGAGGCATCAGCATAGGCAGTGGTTTGAATGTACATGTGAGCTAAAACTGTTCTATTCACATTGTGCTGAAAGCATTCTGCCACAGTTCAGTAGCAAAACCTGTAAAACCAGTACGCAAATGTAAAAAATGTTCTCTGTGCATATGCTTTCAAGCACGTCTTCCACACATGAGTGACCGAAGTCATGTTATAATTATTCTTGTTACATCAATGGAGCACAATGATCATACTTTCATTTCACAGTGTCTTGCTGATCTTACCTTGACTGTGTGTGAAGGTAAGGACTCCATCTCAGAGGCCTTCTGAGCCAATGTCTCCAGATTGGCCTCTTGGGAAACCCTCCTCTTTCGCCGCGTGCTCTGGATGACCCCAGTAGGAGCAGCTCGGATGGCCTGCTTGGCTCCAGCCTCGCTTGCTTCAGTGCCTCCATTATGAGAGCTCCGAGTCTGTTGCTCAGCAGGCATGAGGATGGGATTCTCTGTTGCCTGTCCTCCACCCTCTTTGGAGAGGCGCCGAGACCGCCGTGGTCCAGGTTGTTGCGTCTCAGCGGATGCCTGAGGAAGTACAGGACAGCACTCAGGAGCATTATCCTGGGGCTGTGTTGATTCAGGTGTGTCCTGGGATTGCCCTGTTGATTGATTGGGTTGGGAAAGTGACTGCAGTTGTGTGCCAGAAGAAGAATATTCCACTACTTGCTGATTCTGTGGCAGTTTTTGTAGTTGTTCGGCTTTTTGCTGATTTAGTGATTGAGGCTGCTGCACTTGCTGCTGCTGAGATTGTTGCACATGTTGCTGCAATTGCTGTTGTAGTGGCTGTGCTTGCTGTTGTATTTGTATCTGTTGTGGCATTTGTATTGGCTGCTGCTGGATCTGGTTTAAATGCTGTGCTTGCTGCTGTGGCTGTGTCTGTTGCGATTGCGCGAGTTGTTGTGACTGTTGTTGGTGTTGCAGTATTTTTTGTTGTTGTACTAGCTGTTGTGTTTGCTGAATTTGCTGTTTATGGAGCATCAGTCTCTGGATTTGCTGCTGCTGAAGATGCTGCTGCTGCTGTTGTTGCTGAAGTTGCTGCTGCTGAAGTTGCTGCTGAATTCGATTTTGGGGGTTTGTTTGGGTGCTGTTTACAAAATTCACATTTTGCAAGGTTCTGTTACCATGGAATACCTGATAATAGCCTGCTGCCAGGTTTTGCCTGGGTTGCCCAAAAGCTAATTGAAAGGGCTGAAGCACTGATGTGCTCCCTGTGGTGGATGTCACATTCTGCTGGGGATTGAAAAAAGCAGGTTTGTGACCCTGCTGAAAGGCTTGTGGCTGCTGTTCCCAGTCCAGACCTTTAGAAGCATCTCTGAAGGTTTCTCCACCCGTGTTAGGTCCCTGTTGTTGCTTTTCCACCATCCTAATGGCGGCAGACTGCTGCTGCGGTAATGTAATACTTTCAGATACCTGCTTTACTAAACCAGTCTGCGCTCCCAGGTATGGAGTATAAGTCTGAGCCCAAGTTGTCGTTGTGACACCTTGAGGCCAGGATGTAGGTCTCTGCTGAGGTTGCTGGGATAGCTCCTGGTGTGCCCATTTCATTGCCATTGTATTTTGGTAATGGCCTCGGTTCTGGTTGCCCTTCTCTGGGCTGAAAATGACAGAATTGAGAAACATATGTGGTGCATCAGCAGTGGAGCTTTCCACACCCGCACCCTCATTGTGGCCTGACTCTGAGGGAGGGGCCCCCATGCCATAGTAGGAGTTCTCTGAGCGCTGTGAAGCTTCTTTCATTGCAACGCCCTGGTCGTTAAAGAAAGTGATGCGTTTGCCTGTCCTCTTTGTGTTGGCTTTCTGTTGAGCTGGCAAACTCATGACTATCATGAATAAGGATGGTAAGTGAGGGCTGGAGCTCGTGACAGGGTAAAGAAGAGTTCAAATCTCCAAACCACAACTTTTTTTCACAAATGTAGTTAGAGGTTTTTAAACAGTCTGTGGTCATCCAAATCTGCTAAGCATAGTTGGAATGGAAGTCAGCTTTAAAATGCAAAACATCCCATTAGCAGAAATCACAGTGTCAACTGTCAGACCCTCAAACATGTCTATTGCTTTCCTTTGTACCTAGTTTTCTTCTACTCCTAGTGAATCAAGGCAATCTGAAACTTCTGGAACTTGACTTCCGTTGTGTGTTCATGGATGACAACCTGAAGAGAGAGGAACCAAAACCATCAGTCACAAGTGATTGCACTTAGATTCATGTTTTTTCATAAATACAGACCCAGTAGAAGGATTTAAATAGAAAAGGTTCATTGAATAGATTATGTAGAAATTGTGTCTTTAGCATGATGGGTATAAGTTATAAAAACTCCAGAATGCATTCAAGTTACTTTGCATATACCTTTTTGACTCCAGTGCATACAGAAATTCAAAAAAAAAAAAAAAAAAAAAATTGTAGGGGTCTTCACACACAGCAGCAAACCACAAATGACACCACATTGTGAGTCACAGCAGAAAATGTGAGAATGCAATCAACTGTATTTTTTGGGGGGAAATTAACTGTAAGGCAATTATAAATTATTATTTATCCTCGATATCCTCTGGTTTAAGAGGGAGAAAGATAATATTAATTATAAATGTTGTATATTTAAATATAAATATGTATATTATTTATATAAGTTTGCTTTGGCAGTAATGTGGTTTAACATTCATGCCAATAAAGCACTGCTGAACTGAACCGAACCGAACTGAACCAGAGAGAGAGAGAGAGAGAGAGAGAGAGAGAGAGAGAGAGAGAGAGAGAGAGAGAGAGAGAGAGAGAGAGAGAGAGAGAGAGAGAGAGAAAAAGGGAAGAAGCTAGAAACAATCCAAGGCAAGTATGTAAATGTTTCCAGGCACTTTACATAAAGCAATAAAACTAAGCTACACTTTTGAATATCATGAAGCTGCTTCAACATATATAAAATAAACATTATATTAGACATTAACATGCCTTAACCTTTACAACACAGTCCATAGCACCTAAAACCTTTATTTAAACCATGTTTCCATATTAGACGTTTCAGATTAGCAAAACTATTTACACTTTCCTAGCTTCACATTTGTCAGCAGTAAAACACTTCTCCATGGAAACTATTCTGTGGTTTTATCAGCTCTGAATTTGCCTCTCTACTCAACACTCGTAAAATAGCTCTGTATATGTGTATACATATTACAAGAAGCCGATTTATGATGATAAATCATGCAGGGGCTGCAACTAAGACCCTGGGACACGATATTTCATTTATTTACCATGAGGCCTGTGTGGGCCTAAAAATCTCATGACTCAAAGTAACACAGACTACAACCAGCAGTTCCTCATTCTCAGCACTGACGTTTAATATATGTATGCAATATGTTAACATAGGAATGAGCTCCTGCAAGATTCACCAGGCTGTTCATAAATAATAAAAAAAAAAAAAAAAAAAGTGCCCTGGATTGCCTTTGCTTAGAAGAAGTGAGCAGAGAAGGTATGAGGGGGGGAAACCCAGCATGCTCTGAGATCACACATAATGATTTGCATTTGCACTCTGATGATAGTGCAACAGAAAATATACCCCAACAACATTAACAAAGGATCTGTTTATGCATGTACTGCAACCGTGCAACCTTGAAAAGAACCATCACATCTATGAAGCAACAGTGATCATGCAGACCTTCGTAATTAAGGATATGTAACATGTTCGTACAAGGCACTGAGCAAGGCGTGCAGAGTCGTGTGTAAATGGTTCCACAGCAAATGTTCTTGACATTTCGAGCTGTACAATTGACAACCGAGAAATATAATGAGAGCAGTGAAGGCTCTGGTTTCTGCTAGGCAGCTCCACGTGTGGATAAGAACAGCACCCAGGCTGGACAGGTCAGAGCCACATACTTCAGAGTACTGCCATAGCAAATATATGGTAAACAACGTGGTTTCAGAGAGACACAAACTACTCCTCTGTACAGTAGTATACTACTTGGTTTGGAACTAGATGTTCATAAATGGTAAATGTAAACAGTTTGAAGAGGTTTTTGAGGGGGTTTTACATTCCAAACAAACGAATCGAGATCAGCTACACATTATCTACATGTGGTATATACATTTTAACGTAATTAATTTAGGTGCGTTATATACACGTTTGCTAGTAAAAAAAAAAAAAAAAGGTCTACCTTTCAAGCTAACCACGCCAGCGACAAGGAAAGGTAGGCCTACAGAGTTTAGTATTTTTTCTGACATTACAAGGTAATTGTGTAATCTTTAAAATACAGTACAGTCGCACTTCCATGTGAAAAAACATTGTGAAAAGTACAAAAGATGAGGACAAGGAAAGGTACAGTTTATTTACAGTTAGTTTTTCTGAGAGCGCAGGAAGCATGCAATGCCAGAATAGGTATACCGACATACCAGGCGACGAATAAGCCTGAATTGTCATCAAAGTGCCATCACCTAATGTCCTTTAATTGTGAATTGAAATCAGTCCAAGCGCCATGCTTGACATGGAAATGCGATTTTTGCCCTCCTGCACTGGGAGCTCGGCGTTGCGCACTCCTCTGTGAGCCAGTGCCCATGCAGGAGCCCCCTTCTCCGGAGACCAGCCAGCTCAGCGCGATTTACGAGAAGTCTTTTGTTGCAGAAACGGGATTATACACTCACTATCTCCATGGCACACTGCAACAAAGTGCGACAACAATACACCATGTAAAGGGCCAGCACAGGATGATAAAAGTGACCGTAGTAGAGGAAAGCGGCGCAGTCGCAGCCTGCTGAGCGGACAGAGCTGCCTTCACTTAGAGAGTTGTCAACTCTATAAACGTAACTAAAAGAAACAGTTGTAGCTTTCGATATGACAAAGCGCTATAGTTACCGATCGTTGTACAAGTAACGTTACGCAATGCCAAATGTAGCCTATGTTTTCTTTCCCCCTTTCTTTTGCAGTTATATCGAAACTGTTAACGTTACAATTTAGCAAGTTAGCTCCTACTGAGAACTCAGGCAGACGGAGCCCAAGTTGTTTACAAATCTACTCGGCGCGCAGTGGGTTGTTTAAAGTGTCCACCATTTTGGTAAACAGAACCACGATCTAGTCTGCAGACGCTAATAATAATAATTTTTTCTTTTTAATCTTACCGCTTTCTCCAGGGATCGCTGAGAGAAAAACTCCTGTGTGTCCATGCGCCAAGCTGGGAAAGCAATAGCCCAGAAATGACTGCATGCACATCCAAGGTTGAGTCATGCTATGCTGACCTCACTCCCGTGTTACTCAAGAGGTAGACTTTCGCAAAGAAAAAGAGAATTCCGTGTAGAAATCGGAGAGCTTCTGTGCAAAAGAAAGAGCTACTACCAGAGATCTGAAAAGTGCACGCTGTTTGCGTTTATCTGCATACACGTCTTCAGGCTTTTTTTTTCAAGGCGCAGTCCATAATCACTGTATCGAACAACACATTTCTGTTTCAGCTCCAGTCTTGTGATCCTCCAGTCCAGTTGGCCTCGCCTACTTCCGCTACCATATTAGGCTGTGACTTCCATTTGGGGAGCTGAGAGTACAGCAAACGCGCCGGGGTCGTGCGGGAAATTCCGTCAGAGGGGAAAATGCGGTGTTGAAGCGTGAGTGAGGAACCAACTCTCCAAATACAGCCACCTATAAATCCATTACTGTATATGACCGCTGCAGGCTTTTGGGAAACAGACGAGAAAGAGTGAAAGGAGGAGGCCATAATCAACAGATTTTCGTGTAAAGCAAATGAAAGCTCACTGTTTTTACAGCCAGAACTTCCTGTTAATGAAGATGGTTCTCAAAAATGCCATTTTGGAGGACCACTGGTTTGACTGATCACTTCAAATGAATGGGTTTAAGCGGTTATGTATTTCATTCATACAGTTACCAAACCTAAAAGCACAGGAACATGAACACATTCTTTATGCAATTTTGAGACACCTTTAAATAAAAAAAAAAAAAGTGATGTTAATTTGATACAAAACGTTCAACATATATTTTAACAGTGTAACTGGTTTGAAATCTTAAGGTTAATGGTTTGGGACAATTATGGCTAATAATTGAATAGTTTTGTTGTGTCCATACAATAAATCTGTAGGTCCTGTGAAATCTTTTCTTACACCAAATGGATGCAAAACATTTGAGATCCCCCCCTGCTGTGAACTGCATGGTGGGCTACAGCTAATATGCCTAGAACAGATTACCTTTTGTAATGGCACCACTTTTAACATTGTAAAAAAAAAAAAAATTGCTTGGATCCTTTGAAATACAACATTAATCTACACCAAAGATGTATTTCAGTACTTGAGTATGGATATGGTATAGGAGTTCAGCTAATCATGAACCACATCCTTCTAATACTACATGAAAACCAAGTACGTGTAAACAGTAGCTTGCGCAGGTACAAGTGAAATGTATTCACTAAATTTGATAGAAATGACTTATTTACACTGAAAACAACAACTGAAGAGAGTTTCTAATCTAAGCACCGATTACTAACATATTACTGCTATATGTGTAGGCTACAGAGCAGTTCAGAACAACAGCTACAGGCATGACCAAGCATGCTTGCCAAGAGAAAGGAGACACTGGGCCCCAATAACCATGTGTCAAGAGTGTGTGCATGCTGTGGCTTAAAATAAAGTGCAAAGCCAACAAACATTCATTGCAGTGGTTCTTGATACCGTGATACGCTTCTTGAGCATGTTTAAAGTGGGTAAGCAATCTAATCTATTTATGTGCTCAGGTAAAGACGAGAAATTATTTTATATAAGATAACTGTTCTTCATGTGTTATGCAAATAAAAAAAAAAGGTGGGATTGTTCAGTCAAATTTCAACTACTTACTAGTTAAAATACTGTATATTGCAAATCACTAAAAAAAGATTGGACATGCATATAAAGCTGAACAAACAGAATGGTATCAGAAAGTCTCTGTAA
Organism: Hemibagrus guttatus; assembly: GCA_033459395.1. Taxonomy (NCBI): domain Eukaryota; kingdom Metazoa; phylum Chordata; class Actinopteri; order Siluriformes; family Bagridae; genus Hemibagrus; species Hemibagrus guttatus. The sequence continues at coordinate 12,028,842 of JAUCMX010000008.1, read as the reverse complement.
GATAGTTGCATATACCATGAGCTCCCTCTTTAGTACAACAACCCCAGGGGGAATTCCCTAAAAATTAATTCTGAAAAAGAAAATCATTTATTTATAGATAGCATCTCGTGCTTTTAACAAAATCCTTCAACATACTGTGGCACCCTGTGTAAGTTTATAGTCTGCAGGAAGCATCTACAGTAGCTTGGACCTGCAATTCTGTCATTTCTACAAGGAAACACCCAATACATTAGAAGTGAAGCTCAGGATCATCTTCCGACATTTTGCACCACCTCGAACTTGCCTCTATTTCAAGAATGCGTTTAAAATGAACACACAGGAAATAGGGTTATTACAGTACCTCAATATTTCACGTAGCACTCCTGCGGTACACTCTGCTTTATGAACTCTGCTTTCAGGCGCGGAAGAAAAAAAACTTTCCAGCGTCACTTCCTAGTTTGTAACATGAGCACATCGCTTTAAATCGGATATAGCCCTGAAAAAGGTTCTGTATGAATAGTATTGTATTTTAAATATGCATGAACATTAAAAACAAAACACAAAAAAAACAAAGAGTGCTTTTCACAGTAGGCATTGCAATAACTAGTGGATATAATAAGCTACACTGCTGGAGTGATTAATTGACCTGATAGATAGATAAGTGTTTGATCCTTCATTGATCAGCTGGAAATGCATTTCCAAAAGGCATTTGAAGTTTTCTGATAAACTGTTACATTGCCTCTGGAAGTGTAAAATGGTACATAAGCTATTGAAACAGCTAACAGTTAATTGTCTACTACACTGGAGATGAAGCGCTATAATCTGCCGCATCCAGATTGAGACGTCTGACCCAAATAAGGTACACCCCCAGCACTGCCTGGCATCATTAGTCATTGACCAATAAGAGGCGGCGTAGATCGTCACGAGATTTCAAAGCCCATTCACTGACTCATAATTGTTTTAAGTATTTAATGTGTGTGTTTGATGGAGCCTTTTCACAATCAATTTAAACACACTCCCGGAATGTGCAGTAATAACCGAATGGTCTAAGACTTTTGACTGAGGTTTATTGTCACCTTCGTATTTATTTCCTAAACAACATATTAGCAGTAAACTAGCAGTAATTTTGTATTCATTGGGAGAAAAACAAAACACGTTCACAGCTTTATCGAACTGGTTCCAACGCTGGTCTTGCGGTAACTATAGCCCCGCCCATTTTACTGTTCCTTTCTGCTCTACCACACCCATTTTCCCTCAGGAAGGGCGGGGTTCGGAAACTGTTCTATATTGCATACTTGGAGTTTTTTGTTTTAAAAAAATTCGATTCACTTTCTTGCATTTAGTAAAGCTGTTTATTGAACTAATAAAATAATTTTAAATATCTTTAGTGTTTTATCTGCGTTGTATGAGCCTTTGAATAATAATTAATCCCGCGCTTTATGTATTTCTTTGTCGTATTAAATGTTTAACAAAATATTACGTTCACAAACTTTTATTTTGATATATCCGGTTTAGCACGACCGGATGTCGAGCCGATATTTGGGCTCGTTTTAGCTTGCTACTAAACCCTTAACTCTGTATTATTTCACTAAATAGCACGCCTACTTAGTGCGTATCCACAGATTACATACTATGTTGTTTTAAATGCTGCTTTTCCCGTGGCTTTAAAAGGGAAACACGTCAGTTCGCAGCACTTTTTGAGCGCTGGGCTGCATCCCAAATCGCATGAATTCATACTAAGTAGTATGACAAATTTAGTAATCTGACATTAGTGGCGTTACTACATTTGACATTTTTAGTGCGTAGAGTGCGGTTTGGGACGCGGATCATGAGCTGCTGTAATTGTAAGGAAACGAGGCCAAAGTTTTAGAAACGTTTTGTTGATATGTAACATTAACTATTCGCTTTGATGTGTTATTTTTTTATTTATTATTCAGATGTTAACAGTGCAAAGAGTTGTTTTATCCTCACGGCCAGGTAAGTAAGATGTTTATTATCGTTCTGTATTATTGGTGTTTATATATTCTGGTGCAGTTTATGTATTTATGTAAATGCAATTATATAAGCACCTTAAATATTTCATTTTGCTTGTGCAAAGGAAAAAATGGCCATCCAACTCCGGATAACTTCCGTGTGGAGGAGACGGGTTTGTGCACTGAGCTGAAACAGGGAGAAATCCTTGTCAGGACGCTGTATCTATCTGTTGACCCCTATATGGTGAGGACAGACCTCTTTAAGTTTATTAATAATCACATTTAATCAAGTGTATGAATTATTGTTGGTATAAATCAGGGTTGTCCAATCTTTAAAAAAAAATAAAGAAAGAGGTTCAGATTACATAGGACAGTCACCAAACATATGATTTATTAATTATTCATTCATTGTCTACCGCTTATCCGATCTATTCTCGGGTCACGGGGAGCCTGTGCCTATCTCAGGCATCATTGGGCATCAAGGCAGGATACACCCTGGACGGAGTGCCAACCCATCGCAGGGCACACACACACTCACACACTCCAGACAATTTAGAGATGCCAATCAAACTACAATGCATGTCTTTGGACCGGGGGAGGAAACCGGAGTACCCGGAGGAAACCCCCGAGGCACGGGGAGAACATGCAAACTCCACACACACGGCGGAGGCGGGAATCGAGCCCCCAACCCTGGAGGTGTGAGGCAAACGTGCTAACCACCAAGCCCTCTGTCTGTCTGTCTGTCTTTTTCTCTCTCTCTCTCTCTCTCTCTCTTCTCCCTGTGTCTGTCTGTCTATCTATCTATCTATCTGTCTGTCTGTCTGTCTGTCTGTCTATCTATCTATCTATCTATCTATCTGTCTGTCTGTCTGTCTATCTATCTGTCTGTCTGTCTAGCTGTCTGCCTGCCTGTCTGTCTATCTCTGTCTGTCTGTCTCTCTCTCTCTCTCTGTGTCTATCTATCTATCTATCTCTGTCTCTGTGTCTGTCTGCCTATCTATCTGTCTGCCTATCTATCTGTCTGTTTTTTGTCTAGCTGTCTGCCTGCTTGTCTATCTATCTGTCTCTGCCTGTCTATCTATCTATCTATCTGTCTGTCTCTGTCTGCCTGTCTGTCTATAAAATTAAGTCTTGATTAATTTTTAGCACCCTACCTAAGGACTTTTACCTAAGGACTCTTCTGTAACTGGCATAATAACCTCCTCTCTTCTGGGAAGTCTTTCCATTAGATTTTGGAGCGTGGCTGTGAGGATTTGTGTTCATTCACTCATAATAGCATTAGTGAGATCAGATAGTGATGTCAGACAAGGATGCCTGGTGAACAGTTAGCATGCCAAAGTTTGTTGTTTTTTGGCGTCTGGGGTGCGGTGTGAGGTTAGGCCTCTGTGCAGGATACTTGAGTTCTTCTATTGTAATATCGACAAACCATGTCTTTATACACATTGCTTTGTGCACAGGGGTATTGTCATGGTGGAACATGGAACATGTTTGTGCATGTTAGTTCCAGAGAAGAGAAATTGTAATGCTGTAGCAAAGGCATTCTAGACCATTTTGGGCTTCCAACTTTGTAGCAACAGTTTGGGGGAAGAATCACAAATCAGGTATCCAAACTTTTGGATAGGATTTTTTTTTTTTAAAGTAAGATTGCCAAAGAGATCTAAAAAGTCACCATATGTACACAAACACTACATCAAAAATACTGCATATTTGTATTACATATTTTATGTGTATCACAAGCTTTAAAGGGGGGCACGGTGGCTTAGTGGTTAGCATGTTTGCCTCACACCTCCAGGGTTTGGGGTTCGATTCCCGCCTCCGCCGTGTGTGTGGATGTTCAGTGCATGTTCTCTCCTCGGGGGTTTCCTCCGGGTGCTCCGGTTTCCTCCCCCAGTCCAAAGACATGCATGGTAGGTTGATTGGCATCTCTAAATTGTCCGTAGTGTGTGTGTGCCCTGCGATGGGTTGGCACTCCGTCCAGGGTGTATCCTGCCTTGATGCCCTATGACGCCTGAGATAGGCACAGGCTCCCCGTGACCCGAGTGTAGTTCGGATAAGCGGCAGACAATATTTATAAAAATTGAAAAATAAATGTCAAACTTCAGTTTGTTTCTGTGAGGAACAATAGAGGTGATGAGTGATATAAAAGTACTGACAATATCACTAATATTTGAGTGTTAAGCATGATTTATGATGATAATGTGTCAGGGCAAATAAAGTCTGTAAATATGCTAACATACTTTAACCATGATTATACTGTTCACATGTTCAGCGTTGTCGCATGAATGATGATACGGGTGCTGATTATCTTCTACCATGGAGGCTTGAGGAGTGTATCGATGGAGGTGGAGTTGGTGTGGTAGAGAACAGCAAGAACGCACAACTGGCCATCGGTGATATTGTCACCTCCTTCAACTGGCATTGGCAAACTTGTGATGTGATTGATGGCAACTCTGTAGAGAAGGTATTCTTTAGTGTCCGTGCATGCATTAGAAGACATGTGCATGCTTTAAGTTAGATTGCTTAACAAAATTAGCCCTTTTTTTTCCTGGTAGGTTGACCCCAGTATGGTTGATGGCCACTTGTCATATGTTCTGGGTGCAGTAGGCATGCCTGGGCTCACTGCTCTGCTCGGTGTGAGCGAGAAAGGACATGTGATTCGCGGGGCTGGACAGACCATGGTGATCAGTGGAGCATCTGGAGCCTGTGGATCACTCGCTGGACAGGTGATTTTTTTGTATATTGTCCCGTGTATCATGTTAACGTAACTGTTGACGTGTGATGTGTTTTAAATGTAGTCTTGTACTGTAAGATCGGCAGATTGGATGGCTGTGAAAGAGTGGTTGGGATCTGTGGATCAGATGAGAAATGCCAGACACTGGTGTCGCAACTCGGGTTCACAGCAGCTGTGAATTATAAGAAGGGGGACATCTCGACAGCACTGAGGAACTGTTGTCCCAATGGCGTGGACATCTACTTTGACAATGTCGGAGGTCCTATTAGTGACACAGTCATATCACAGGTAAGAGTGAATGTTTCATTGGACATCATAATTATGATTACATAGCCTGCCATCAAATTATGGTGTTTTTCCCCCTCACATAACCCTAAAGTTATTTCATAAAGCCATCACCATAGTTTTAATTATTTGATGATGACCGATCATCCCACATCGTCACATATAGATGTCAGCAGTGTTGGGCAGTCACATGACAGATTAGCTAATAGAGCCAGTATGACAAGCTGTTATGCTATAGAGCTTGAGTTATTAAGCGGCTGTAATAATAGCATTATATCAATGACAAATCATAGCATTTTAGCAATAATAGCATCATCTAAAGCAATGATTTTAAATGATACCTATTCAGTGTTACACAGCTATTACTCTCTAGTAAAGAGTCATAGAGTGAACGTCCATGGTCCGAGATCTCATTAATACTAAAATGTCCAGAAAGAGAAATGAGTCCCTTTTGAGTCCACTTGCATTGTGAACACCAAAAACATTGCACTGATTTGCAGTGATTTCCCTGTCAGGTCCACTTTAACAGAACAGAGTAGGGTTTATTTAAAATGGACTATATGTATCAAAAAACACTGTTAGAGTCCAACATTAGTACTGAAAATAAAAATTGCAACACATTTGTTATGTAGCTAATAAAGTGTTTATAAAGCATCCATTTTCTCACACTAATAGTAGTTTTTGTGATTAGGGGTTTTCTATTCATCTCCAATCTGTATTGTAGATGAACAGCGGCAGTCACGTGATCCTGTGTGGGCAGATTTCTCAGTACAATAAAGATGTACCCTACCCGCCTCCACTGAGCAAGGAGACACAAGAAGCCCTGCGCCACAAAAATATTACCAGGTACAAACCCGTCAGTCTTCTTACCTAGCAAAAAGCTACTAACTAGTAATAGAGCTACTGATGTTTTGGATCAGAGCTGAACTTTCAGTGTCACCTGAGCAGCACAGTAGCATTCATAGTCCACTAGCTTTGATGCCGTCTGCATGTTTCTTTTTATAACCTGGAATGTGTTTTGATTTATTTATATACAGGGACAGATTTATGGTTCTGAACTACATGGATAAACATAAGGAAGGTCTGGAGATGCTGAGCCGGTGGGTGAAGACTGGCCAAATTAAAGTAAGAAGGCTGACTTTGTAAAGTAAAATTTATTGCGGGAAAATATTTAAAAAACAAGTATGTGTATGTGCTGCAGAAATGATTCTTTCTTTCATTTTACTCCAGGTGTTAGAAACTGTAGTGAATGGAATAGAAAACATGGGTGGTAAGAACCAAATGACATCTAATTAATATCATATTTACTTTGTGAAAATTACATTCTTATTTAACCGTGTGCAACTTTTATTACAGTGGCCTTTTGCTCTATGATGACTGGAGGCAACATTGGGAAGCAAATTGTTAAAATTTCAGAATGAGCCATATCTCACCTGCAGAGGATGCTTATTCCCCCCCGAAGCAGCCTTGAATATCTTCTTTCCTTTTCAGTTTCAATTACTGTAACATAGTATACTATTACTGTATTATAGTATAATCTTACATTATGTTACTAGATTCTATTTTAGATCAATTTACCCTGCACTGGTACATTATATTGTTAAAAGTAAAGACATGGATGAGCACATTTAGTGTGGAGGAACTTGACTGGCCTGCACAGAGTCCTGACCTCAACCCGATAGAACACCTTTGGGATGAATTAGAGTGGAGACTGCGAGCCAGGCCAAAACTGGGACGTCTGCCTTTACATGCACATGAATGTACTATGGAGTTGGCCCGCCCTTTGCAACTATAAACAGCTTCAACTCTTCTGGGAAGACTTTCCACAAGGTTTAGGAGTGTGTTTATGGGAATGTTTGACTATTCCTCTAGAAGCACATTCGTACGGTCAGGCACTGATGTTGGACGAGAAGGACTAACTCACAGTCTCCGCTCTAATTCATCCCAAATGTGTTCTATCCGGTTGAGGTCAGGACTCTGTGCAGGCAAATCAAGTTCCTCCACACCAAACTCACTCATGATCGTGGTGGACGCTGTCTTGAATATGGTTCACATGAAGGTCAGGTCTACTTACATTGCAGCAATTGAGATGTTTTTTCTGGAAAACGTCACTAAAATATTTTTTTACCCCAACAGTCACTAATCACACTGAGAACATTGCTGTTTTTCCTGGATCGTAGTAAAAAGGCTGTTTATGCCTGTAAAGTAAGTTATTTAATGGATTAACTGCAGAATCGTCAAGTATACAAACCTGTGTGTACATTTACATTTAGATTTCTGGCCTTTGGCAGACAAACTGGTGGGTATAACTAGTGCCTTTGATTAAAAAGAGGTATATGTAATAAAAGTGGAAAATACTAAAAATAAAAATTGTGCGCTTTCTTTTTTTTTTTTGTTTATTTTGTCAGAAAGGCAAATTCTAGGAATAAATCATGTTTAAGTCATCACTAGCATTCGGCTTGACCGGTGAGCACAATGACTCGCTCACCAATCAGTGTGTAATCAAATTTCCACTATTTCAGCAGTAATCATTAGCATTTAAGGGACTTCTACATATAAGGAAATGGGAATAAACAGCACAGTACTAAAAAACAATCATCAAATCAATATGCATAAAATAATTATAAATGATTTATAATTTATTAATAATATACTTTATTATAAATAAAGTATATTATTTCAAACGATTGCATTTCAAGTAAATGTCACTTCACCACAACTGTAAATGAATAAAAATTGAGTTACATATTGTTCTAAAGGAATAAACCCAAAACATTTGAAACCCTTCACATTGTTCATAGACAAGCTAGAGTCTTTACATTCCAGAGAGACCTGAACTGTTTGTAATCAAACAAATCAACAAAAGCACAACAAAAAATCTACCACACCAAATTTATCGCAGCATTTATAGAAGAAAAAAAAAAGTGGATTACACAGTAAAACATACTCAACATAAACACTGTAATATTCCCTCTCTCTTTAGCTCCTTCTGTACAACATGACTTATGCATTGATTGTGTTGCTTGGATTGTTCTCCTTAGTTTTCCAAACCGTGTTTATCAAATCTAGCTGAAGTGCAAAAAAAAAATCCTTGGAAGTTCAGTGAGCCTACACTTTAATGAGCTATAAGTGTATAAACACACTGCTGATTGTCTTTTCCTGCATCTTGGTCCTTGAAGCAGTCCTATCTTCATATTTATTTACTATAACACTGGTTCTATTCAGTGAGATGAGGGATCTCTTCCAGTGTCATACAATAAATAAAGCATATAATGTTGTATTATGTCTGGGATACAGCTCAGGCACTCGTATACCTTCTCCATAGATACCAGTTTTTCCTTTGCTAGTCTAAGAAATCTCATGAGGTTCATCTATATAGTCCTGTACGAATGGTTTGTGACCCAACACAAAGAATCTGTACACATGTTCTGATGAAATTTCATCACAGCAGAAACAATGAGATCATGTCAAATTCTCAGTGTTACATATTAGGTTTCTGTATTCATAAATACAAACATGTGGGTGTAACAATTCTCTATATGTATGTGTTTAGTGCTCTAAACAGTCGTATTTGTATTCAGATTTAAAGTGGGCATGGCCTAATTTGCAAATTTTTTTCTATTTGGAGATTTATTTTTATTAGAGAAAGAGTGGTACCAATTTTTATTCCTGTTCACACAGTTATTTAGTTTGTACCTGCCAGAAACATTTCTAATGAATGTAGTGGGTCTGTAGTTCTAGTTTACAAAATATAAAACTAAACTCGAAAACTAATATAATATAAAACTAATACTAGAAGCCTGATTTATCCACTGTGACCCTGACCAGGCAGTTACCAAGAAAGAAAGAAAACGAAAGAACAAACAAACAAACGGCAGCATGAAAGTGAAAACTTCCTGCTGGCATGAGACCAGACCTCTAGTCTCAGCCTGAGGTCATGTGACCTTTGCTTTACAAAATGTTGTTCCACTGATTGGAAGGTTGTAAGTTTGAATCCCAGGACTGCCAAGATACCTTGAATCACCATGAGTCGCCACAGTGGATTATCTCCATATTTGATTTTGGTACGCACATTTGATGGCAACCCATCCATTTTAATCGGGACTTGGGCCTGGCATTGAAAGCACACTGGCTTGTGCATCCCCCAGTGGAATAAACTATTTGTATTAGGTACAGGAAATCATGTGAACAAACAGGGAAAAAAGGCTTTAATAACCTCAATGCTGACATGTCCAAGCAGCAGAACCAAAGTCACTGCCAACAGTCAGGATTTATTTATTTATTTATTTTTAAACTAAACTATTGCTCTCTTAATGTAATATTGCGATTGATGGTTAAGCAATAACGCAGGTGAAAGGGTCTCAGTGCTCATCCACAAATCTGTATTTTATCTAAATGATCAAATATTTTAGTCTGGCAGTTGTGCAAGGCAATTCATACCTTGCTGATTTGCTAAAATACTTCTGTGTAATCTACTGAAAAAAGAAGTGGCCCAAGATCAGAGTTCTAGTAAACTAAAATGCCCTTGCTTTAGTGGTACATCCTCTCTCCAGCTCTCCTTTTATGATACAAACAATTCCATAATGTAGTGATTGCGCACAAAGGTAGAGGGGGAAGAATATGGCACACAGATGTGTAGAACAGTAAAATGTTTAAAATTGTGTCTGAAAAATTGGTCAGTTTCGCTGTCATAGCTATGAGTTGGTTTTAATAGTGAGACTTGGAGCTGGTCCCCTCCAGACCTTGTAAATGAGCAGCAGACCCATCACCAGAGCCCAGGTACGCACCGGAGACAGGAAGAAAGCCAACAGGCCGTAGGTTTCCAGCAGGAAGTAGCAGGAGTATGCCTGCCAGATGAAGAGAAGCAGCATTACCACGTGTACAGCCACAGTCCTCCAGCGGGATCCCGGCCTGTAGAAATGAGAGTGGAAGGAGCAGCCACTGTAGCGCTGGTGCACACTCCAGCAGAGGTAGCATGTCAGAGGCATGTTGAAGAAGATCAACTGTAGATGTTCATGAAAAAAAAATACATGAGTGGGTTTTTTAATATTAGTATTTATACACTTTACACATAAATGGATATTAAAGGCTGTTAGTTGAATTGGGTCTGTTGAAGCAGCACAGGGGGTGCTCAAGGACCAGGTTTAAGAACATGCATCTTTGTATCTCTAGCAGATTTAAGCAGAAGCATTGACTTTTAAAATGCAGCACCCTAAAGTTAAAGTAAATAAGATGGTAGTAAGACACCACAAATGTTATGTGCCGACACCAGAACAAGGGGAAAGTCTACTGTAACAACTCTGAGAAGTATAACCACTGAATTTGATGGAAGCTATCTTCCAAAAGCTTTTTCCTAATTCTTCCTAAGTGTGTGGAGTTTCTGGACATGTCTCATGTCTGTATGGGTTTCCTACGGGTTCTCTACATTTTCTGGTTTCCTCCTACCTCCCAAACATGCATGTAGGTAGACTGGTAATGCTAAATTGCCTCTAGGTGAGAATGAGTGTGTGTCTTTGGTGTCCTTGCAGTGGACTGGCATTCCAGGCAATAATATCCTGAGATGCACTTTGATCCTGACCAGACAAACAAATGCAGCGCTTCCTTTTTAATGGAACCACACCCCAAATACACACACATAGCCTAGGGTAGAACACCTGAAAGCTTATGCAAGAGGAGAAGCTTTCTGAATTCACTGGCAACATGGCTGACTGACTGTTGAATGTTGTTGGTCTAGGGATTTTTCTCCCATTTAAAAATCCTACGGCCACACAGAGACCAGAGTTTGTTTGTTTTTTTGAAGCCCTCTTACTTTGCAAAAATCAAAGCTCTTACCTGCATCACACCCACAACATAGCTCAGACTGCCCTCAAGAAAGTGCCCACCAATGAACACACCGAAAGCAAAGCAAGCTCCAATGTGTCCATCAATCACCTCCCCAATGAACCACGGTCCTGTGAAAAACCACGTAAAGCACATCATTTACAGATAGCGTCAGTGATATGAAAATGCACTGTAATGTTTATGTGTTAAATCTATAACATATGCAACAATTTATCTGATAAATAGATATTTGTCAGTGCATACATGTGTGCTTTTAAAACACTCAGCATTAAATGCAGAATTCTTTAATCTGATTGGTCAGACGTTGTTGGTTTATTTCCATAACAGGATCAGCTCTGACAAAAGTGCTGGCTAATTCAAATCACAGGTTTATATTAAAATGCTTGTTCTAACACTATCATATACTACAGTAACAGCTAATTCACACTGACTTTATAAAGCAGCTGCTCCACGTAATATAAGACTTTAAGACAGATTAAAAATACACGCTGTAATTTAACAAATGAAACGGATAATCGATTTATTTGTGGGGCTTCTGTAAGGAGCTTATTTAACATTGGTTGTGTCGAGTGTTGTGTAACAGTTGGGTGTTTCATAACAGTCAGTAGGTTTTCCCAATATAAAGGAGTTTTGGAGCATTGCGTTTTCATTTCTCTGTAACATGGCATGAACTCTTAGTAACTTCAGCAGAGAGAAAACACTGGACTAATGAAAGACACTAATGAAAGTGAAAAGAACAAGCTTACTTTGTGAATTGAGGGACAAGCAGGCAAGATTTTCAGGATCTTTACAATTTTCAAACAGAGATGTGCTGACCCTGTAACTCTACCCAGAATATAACATGCTTCCTTACTCTGTGGCTGTTACCCTATGTGTTATTTTGCTGTGTGTGTATGTGTTTTTGTGTGTGTGGGGTGTTATGCTGTGTGTGTCTCTCTGTGGTTCAGATCAAGCCTCATCTCTGAATTTTCTGAGACAGAACCTGATATCATGTCTTGTTCGCTCCAAGGTAAGTAAGAAATGCCTATAACAGTTCTGTCAAATAAATGAGTGGAGACGTAACATGTAAATAGGTTTAACTTACCTAATGCCGTGCACAGATTAAACAGCAGCAAGGTGTAGTAGAAAGCGTTGATCTTGCTGACAAGGTGTATGGACAAAAAGGCCTGAGAGAGCATCCCTGAAAAGACAGTGTGTATGTGGCATAGTATTCACTGTAGATTGGTTTCATTTTTTATTTATTTTGGGCATATTTACCACTGAGCCGCACCTCGGACAGCGGGCATGTGCAAGAATCTGAAGGCAACCAAGATGCTCACGTTCAGCAACGCAACTGCTACAAAAGTGATCCGTGCCTAAAAGAAACACACACACACACACACACACACACACACACACACACACACACACACACACACACAAAACCCAGTCTCTTACATCAAATAAATTTGTGTCTTTTTCATTGCTGCTCCTCTTTATCAGGCCCAATTTATTCATTATTCTGGTTACAAATTTTTTACTTTTATTCAATCCAAACACAAGGTACAACTTCTAAACATTTGAATAAATTATTTTTGCTTCTGTTTAGCTGAAAATAAAACAGCTAAACAGGCTTATTACATCCTCTCTTTTATAGCAGAACAAAATAGATATGAAATGTACCTTGGTGCAAGAACTATAATACAAACATGCATTACAGGTCATAAAATAAAACTCTAATCTGAGGTAAAGGCAGTTTCTTTCAAAACTAGTTAGCTTTTTCGATGTGCTTATTCCCCAGCTGAACATTAACAGTAAAGTCACCACCTTGTGACTACCCTGACATGTGTATCCTTTGTAGACAGTGTTTACTATAATTTGCCTCCACTACTTTAAGCTTCTTTCCTGTTTCTGTTTTGATGAGGAAGAAATGTAGCAAAGAATGCAACTGAAAGATCCTTGTGAAAGATAATAAAACGGTCATGGAGAGTTGTGCTGATGTGCATCTTATTTGACTGCCTTGTGTAACCTCAGATTTGATTTATCAATATTGACCAAGACTCTTGGGTGCTTCATATGCAGGATAATTAACAACATAAAATAATATGTTAATGAACTTCTAACATCCTGTGCACTCTTGTGAACACCTACAATTTCTTAGTATCCTGTATATCAGAGCACAGTGCTGATTTCTGCTGGATGATGGACATGACCAGTGTCCAGACTGCTTGGGACCAGGACTTCTTCAACAAGCACTTATAAAAATCATGCCTCACATGCTGTAGATGAACTGCATCCTACTCATCAGCTTACCCAGTGCTGCAAGAGTTTAGTTGGGAGTGTAGCTGCCAATTGAGGTGCTCTTCTGAAGCACATGAAAGAACATCCATGGAAACGAGATATCTAATGGCCTTACTGCACTGGAACACAGAGTAGAACATCAGGCAGTGGACATGGCAAATGCAAGAGTGCAATGAAGTGCAGAGTTCAGCTACATTGCCAGATGTACTTTCAGTGGCTGCAAGTCATTCTCTAAACTTGAGATCCACCTTCAAGGCAAGTGCTGATCAGCCACCATAGGAGAGACTAGTGTCCTCTCTAACTGTACAAGCACATGAAGCACACAACTAAATATATTAATAGCTGATGCACTGGTTTGCAAAGCATACAATACTCTTGCAAGTCTTAGTCTAACACCCACAGTAGGTAATTCAGTGGGCTTGGAGAACTTACAGGCAGTGTTCCTATGAGAGCACTATGAGAGCTATAGCAACGAGGCATGGGAAATCATAGATAAAGGGATACAAATGATAAGGCAACTAAGCATGAATACATGGGACATAAACAAACCCCAAATGAAGCTACCTACTGATCGTAGTTTAAGAAGAGGAGGAATCTCACTAGCAACTTATTGTATATCAGGTTTTTATTATTTTAAATTTTTTAAATTTTTTTTAATTTATTACCAGGATGTAGTGGTCAGTGAGGAGGATAAAAGATTGTAGGAAGCCAAAGCTGGGTGTGAGGTCCTCCTGCATGGTAAACAGTTGCTCTCGCACCTTGGTCTGACCTGCCAAATTCTAAACACACAAAAAAAGAGAAAGAAAAGGATTAATAAAGCATAAAGACAAAAGTATTGTAATTGAGGTGCTGCCAATGTGTATTTAAATCCTCCATAATGTACTAGAGTTTGAGTATTCAACATTTAACAAAGTCTATATCGCTCTCATATATACACACACACACAAAGACACAAACTGTGCATCAGTCACTTACCTCTGCTTTGACTTTGATGGAATGCAGTCCAGTGGCATAGAGTTTGGGGTCCCAGTGCAGCACATACAGAGGTCCCCCTACACACTCTGCTTTTCCCAGGGCCTCGTCATCCACACTCACATACACTGCTGTAACTGGAGCTTCTGAAAATACCAGGATCCTGCAGAGTGCAAAAGACACAGCACAAAACAACAGTCAGCACTAACTCCTGTTAAACCATCCAGCTGAGCCATGGAACTTACATGGAACTGCAACAGGTAAGCTAGATGTTATGCAGTGTAATGTAAATTCAAGTAAAGTAACAGTGAATGCCTGATGATAGGCATCAGCGATGCTTTAGAACTTGAGAAGACACATAGACAGGACACCTGATGTGTGTGGAGCTGTAGATGCGATCCAAAGGCTCCACTCCTGGATGCAGGTATTGAGCATCTTTGGGGTTGGTAATGATCACTGCTGGCCAGTCCTCAAATGTCAGGTCTGAGAAACTCAGGAGATCGTGGTCAAAGGCTAGGATCCTGTATCTGATGTCAAAAACACATTTGAAAAGAAAAAAATTTTATATCTTATATAGATAGACTACCCGCAAATATACCAGTAAATCGTGATTTTTTTGTACTGCTGATGTTAAAATGTGATTAATGTTCTTAAACCGTAGACAATTCCAGCTGTAATTTAAAACATTTAACATGTTCTTGTATAGTCATCATTTCTGTAGTAATCTACACACTCCAAATAATTCAAGTCGAATAAATGGATTAAAATATGTATTGTTATTTTCTGTTATGGGATGTTTAACATTTTTGGATGAATGTCAGCACTTTGTTAGGGCAAGCTGCTTTTTTAGATTATTAACTCCAAGAGAGAAAAGAAAACAGGTTGTGTAAAGGGGATGGGAGGATTGTGTTGTACTGCTGTCCTTCAGGTTTTGTCGTTACCTGCATATAGAAATTCATTTCAAAAGTCTGAAGTCACCAAACTGAAGTAGGTAATTATGCACTTTGGTATAATATGCAGTGAGCTACTTGGTCCTTGGTTTTAACTAGTGAAGGTATTTTCCCACACTGATGTCACTGTTTGTATGGTGTATCAACAGCATAGATCAAAGATAGCGATATATCGACACATACAGTATATCTGGATTTAACATGACCAACATCTGCTGCATTTGAGTGCCAAATGTTTGTGATTTGATGAATCTTGTTTGACAACATTTGATTATCGCATTAAAAATATTAAAACACCAAATTAACCCTGTCTTTACACTAACACAGGAAAAGTGCTCATTTTTCTCCAGGTTTGTCCTTTATAAGTGAAGCAGTCACTAATATTACAGAAAGTGGGTGTGGCCTGTCCAGCTTTTTTCTTTTCTAACATTATCACAGACAAATGTTACACAGTAAAATGTATACACATTGTTACCTTTGTTTAAACGGTGTTTTAATATTGCAGTTCGGAGTCAAGAAAAGATAAACAAGTGGACATACGGCTTTCTTACATTTTTGCATGACAAATTGCTCGTAAAAGGGAACTCATATTGAATGGTGTTCTTTGTTTTCTGGAGTGAACACTAGATAAAAAATATAACCTTTAAAATCCGGACTCCGGTCCGAATCCGGAGGGAATTCAATCCGGACCCACCTCCATTTCGTATTTCAAGAGCACTAATTGTGTGTAAGGGATTAAAAGTGTGGATTTTCTACTCTGATATACGCATGTTAAACTTGTAAATCATTTGTTTGGTTTTTTTTATGTCTTTTTGGAGATGGTCCAAAATTAAAGGCGAGATATTAAAAGCTTTCCTGCGTGACACTGTTGTCATGACATCCAGTGAGTGTATGACGTTTGATGTGATCGGGTGGGCTAATCGGGCAACGCTTCACCGCAGTGAGCGTTTGGATGAGTGAGGATGCCAGTTTCCAGAAAAAGAAATGTTGATGAAGAAAATAGAGTTTTCAAAGATGATTGGACAGAGAAATATGTGTTCATTTTGCCCCAATCCAGCAGGAAGCCTTTGTTTGATTTGTAATGAGACAGTTGGAATTGTAAAGAGTGGAAATGTCAGTGTCTCCCTCTGGCAACCACACCTTTTGTGCCACGGTTTAGGCAGCTGATGGAAGACCGAGAGCATCATTTTTCACATTAGACTGCGCTGTCTTTTGCACCATGTTACTTTTGGCCTACCTCTTGTTGTGTTTTATTCATTAAAAATACTGACAATTAAATTAATTGTTCTGCCACTTTTGCACTTGTTATTAATGTATTTTGAATGCAAAAGGCACTTTTTGTTTTTTCAGAAAATTAGTGCTGATTTGTTATGCATGTTATACATGTTTATTAAAAACAAATTTTTTTATAACCAATTGTTCCAGACCTTTGACATTGATGAAAATTCAGATTTGGACATTTGAATGTAGACTTTGACAACCCCTGCCCTATAGTTTTCAGATTTCATGCTGCACAGAAATATGGATAACAGCTAAAAGTGAGAGAAACACATCTAATATTATTGCAAGATGCCAGAAACAGACTTGACAGGAGGGCTAACATGTATATTGCTGTACAACACAATGCACTAGTTTCTGCTGTGGTAACAGTGAGTGGACCATCTGGATCACTCTGTGTGTGTGTGCATACATGTGTTTTCACTGCAGGTGCATGCTGGTCTTACCTGCGGTTGTCCATCCAGTCTCCCAGTTCCAGCTCCAGTGTTCCTGTTGAGTGTCTGCTGTGAAGAACAGGCATCAGACCCCCCAGCGTGTGCAGGTGCCCACAGAGATATGCTACTGCCTTGCTGCAAATATGTTTTACACACACACACACACACACACACACACACACACGCAACTAACCTATTAACATCACTGGATTCAGATTAGCATGAACAAATGAAAGAAGGGAGCAAAAGATACAACAAAATTTAAAGACATGACAACAAGAAATACGACGTTAAAACAACATACAAATATAGTAGCATTGCTATGTAATTAAATATCAGAGAAACATGGCTGTACTCGAAGTTGTTTACACGTGTTGTAAATTCAACCAGTGTAGGGGAACACAGTAAGTCTTAAATGTTCCTGTTCCAGCTCAGCTCGAACATGGGGAAAAACAAATCTTTTTAATATTATGAGTGCATGCATTAACGGCTAAACAGTCAGTCTTAGTACATATCAGAAACTACAAAATCATCAGTCCCTTCCCTCACCTCATCAAGGCTCTGACCCCAGGCGGAGTTGAAATAACAGTGGAGGTGGTGTAGTGTCCGAACCAGATGGTCTGATTGCTGCTCTGACTCTCCTGCTTAAAGGTCGCCAGCATGTCAATTTGACTCTATGGACCAGAACTTCTTCATCAGAAAGAAGAGTTGCAGCTGGCACACATCTGTATTGTAGTACATCCACAAACCTACCTGATTAAGTATTCCAAAGAAGTTGTATGGACGCTTAGGCCCAGGAGTGAGGGTGGCATCAGCACAGATAAATGAATAGTTGCCAAAGGGAGTGCTGTGTACATAGTGGAAGGAGCCAAGCTTCTGGATGGCAGAATACTTCCTAAACACCAAAGCGCAAATCAGAGAATATATTTACATTTATTCATTTTCAAGTGCTTTTTAAACACAGTGGCTTACAAATGAAGAAACACAAGCAAAGTGATACATCGAGAGGACAATAGAAACAGAGATCCCATACAAGAGATTTCATTGAGTACTACAGGAGCAAAGTGTACATAAGAGCTAGAGATTTAGTTTGGAGGGGGGTTTTTTTGAGTGGGGACAAGATAGCGATTAGTTAAGTATTCACGGAAGTGATGGGTCTTTAATGGTGTTCTGAATATAGTGCTGTCAGGATTGAGGTTGGAAACTCATTCCACCACTGAGGGACAGTCAGTTTGAAGTTGTAGTTTACTATCTGATAAACTGCTCATCAAACAGGTGCATTCATGAAATCTTACAACAAAGCACTATTGAATTATTTGATCTGATTGGACGTTTCGATTTTAGTGTTAATTTTGTATAACAGCACGGTTGTGATGATAGTCTGGCCTGTAATTCAAATTGCAGGTTTATGTTACTGTTGTTGTTTCTATAGTAACAGATAATACATATGGGGCTTGTATGGCAGAAGCTTCAAATAATCTAAACCTAATAAAAAATATCATTTTTTAAATTTTTTCTAATATAACACAGAAAAAGGCAATATTACTATTATTATGGTGAAGCTTTCCAGATGTAGAGGTTTAGCTTGTTTGGAAGGGGACTCGAGTATCAGTGCTGTGTAGCAGTAAGAGGCAAGGTTTCTACTTGGAAGAGTCTTCAGAACAGAGAAGAGAAGTTGAGGAATGGACTGTTTATAGCTTATACAACATAAGTGTTGACAGGAAGTAACTCATTAGGCAGATGCTCAACCACCTGAAATAAATGTATGAAAATGTTTTATATTAATATATAAAAATTGTAATAGTTATGATGTAAGAGGAACATGCTATCAGAAAGCAATCAGCTATGTGGTGGAAACAGTAGCTCCAATAACATATATTAGTTGGCCAAAAGTGTGTGGACACCTGATCATCACACCCCATGTGCTTTTTGAACATCCTATTCCAGATTTAGTCCCTTCTTTGTTGTTGTAATAATCTCCACTCTTCTATGAAGGCTTTCCACAGGATGACATTGATGTCGGTGAAGGAGGTCTGGGGTAAAGTTGTTGTTCCAATTCATCCTAAAGGTTTTCGGTGAGTTTGAGGTCAGAGCTCTGTGCAGAACACTCAAGTTCTTCTAAATCAGCCTGGGCAAACGATATCTTCATAGATCCTACTTTTTGCACAGGGGCATGTCATGCTGGAGCATATTTCAGTCAATTCAGTTATGTGCTTCAAACTTCAAGAAGACTCACATATGAGCGTAATGGTTAGGTGTCCACAAACTTTTGGCCATATAGTGTATCACACCAGATACTTGTTCATTATTTTAACTATAACGCACCCTGCTATATTTACTGTGTTCTTACTCAGTCCACTAATAGTGTGTCTGTATCTATGACATTCATTTGGCCTTAACTTCAGTTCATCCATTTACTAACTAAGACCATCATGCTCATGTTACAAATCCCAGCAAAACGATTTGCACAGACCTGTAATAATTGTTTACGCTGTCCGGAGATATAATATTGAAGGCATCTGAGGAGAAAAGAAGGAGCATATTTTCATGAAGCAGAGGAAGAAGATGGAAGATCACTGGACTAATGAGAGCTCTTATCTGGAAGGTTGTAATGCAATACCAATTACAAGGTCTGTGGGGAAATGGTCGGGATGGATACGAGGAAAACCACAGTCAAGCCCTAGTAACAGAGCTGAGCTCATGAGGATGGTCCCTAAATGCTCAGTTTTTAGCAACCGTTAAGACATTTAAGAAAACAAAGCAAATTATCCATTTAATAAATAAAAAAAATTACTCTAGTAAGTCTGCTCTAGTTCAGTCTTCAGGCAGACTGAACATTGTGTAAGTAATTGTGTTATTTATTGCATTGTGATAATCACAAATGAGGAATAATAATTAAGGAAAAGTGACTGTTTCTCTTGGGTCCTAAATTTCTTTGATGCTGATCACCAAAAATTGAGAGGCAAATTTGGTTTCCATTAACTTCATGTTTATAAATATAGTATAACCACACTGACCAAATCCTCATGCTCATAACCTACGCTAAAAATTTCTTTAACAACAAATTCAATACATATAAATTCATAACAATTTTCTTTTACCTTATACGTTAATGAACAATCCATAATCCTTTTAATCAGTGGATTCAAGCAGGAGCGATTGACAACAATATTGTTAATAATACATCTAAAATGTCGATTCTATTGTTTAATTAATATAATGTTTATTTAATGTGTTATATCTAATATAATAGCTATATAATGTGTTGTCTTATTTACATAATGTCTTTGTCTCAACTTGCTGCCTACTTACTAAATCACTTGAACAGGAGTCAAACTATAAAACTGTAAATATTAAAAAAAAAAAAAAAAAAAAAAAAAGGAAGAAAATTACTCACCATGGTTTCCTCGAATGTCTATCCATTTTGTGCGCTCCAGCACTCGAGATTTCTTTAGGACGTTGTGATAGGCCTGCCACTCCACCTCATGCTGAAGAGAGCCAATTTTATTTTCTGTCTTTGCATCTGTTAAGTCCCCTGATAAATATTGATTAAAAGACACATTAGTCTTCCAGATGTCCCAGAGTTTCCAAAGTCACGACAACAATCCATGCCACTACAGAGTCAGTGGAGCTGTCTATATATATATATATATATATATATATATATATATATATATATATATATATATATATATATATATATATATATATATATATATATATATATATATACATATATATATACACACATACATACACACAGATCAATAGAAAGATATAAAATTACATTGTATTTTGTGTGTTGTTACTGACTAAGTTGCTCTAGCACAAGAATTTCCCTCATGGGATCAATAAAGAAAATCCATCTATCTGTCAGATTTCCCAGTAAGAGGTCACAACAATAATCCATGCATGCTGGTGCAAAATTGTCTCACCTGTGGCGAGTACAAGTGCTGGTTTAATGACCTCAATAGTGTCTGTACAGAACTTTTCAAAGTCCGGGACTCGTCTTGGATCACGGAAGCGACTTATATGAATGTCAGATACCTACACACAACATCGAACAGAGATTTATTATACACAGAACATAATTAAGACTTGTTTACAGAACAAACAGGATGTCTCAAAGGCTGTTCATTGGCTGAGGCAATTCATTGCAAACCATTGTTTGAAACATTGTTCCACTGTTTCAGTGACAAAATACTGTGTAGATCCTCTTCTATACTCCAGTAATATTTAAATAGCAATATTTCAGCAAGTCTATTATTTACTAAGGTCATCAACTATAAGGTTCATTTAAAATAATAAAGAAGTGGATGTATTTTTCATTGACTGATCGATTTAAAGTAGGATGCAGCTTTTGTCTATTAAGAGGCCCCCAGTTTGATCCTGTGCTCAGGTTTCAGATGTTTTCCCATCATCTGCATTGAGTTTCTTCCTGGTTCTATGGTTTCCTCCAATTTCCCCCCAAAAAATCCATGTATCCTTTACTGACTTAGGTGGCTGCTTGGGACTCTATTCTCCATTCACATGCTACACCCAAAAATAAAATACTAAGATAATAATTGTTAAAAATAAATAAATAAAAATAAATAAAAAATAAATAAAAAATTACAATGTATTACAGGGTTAAAAGCTTAAAGGCTCAAGTAACTATATTTGAACTGTATACAAGACTTCACGAGGTAGCAGTAGTCGGTTCACCTGCACAAACCAGAGGATGTTGTTCAGCTCTGCGCCTGGAAAAGGTGCCTCGCGTTTCTTCTTAACGTGTTCGTGGTGAGACTGCGCTAAACTCCGTTTAGGGTGCCAGGTGGTGTCGTAGCTGTCCATCACCCAGGAAGTAAAACCTGCCAGAACCAAGCCGGTAACAACCAGGACAACAAACAGCCGGAGCATCCTGATAAGAGCAGCGTTCCTGCACAGCGCGACCCACACGTCAAACCCTATCCTGAAAATCGCCGGCAACACTGGCCTCTCTCCACTTACTGTTTAATAGCTGCAAGCCCAAAACCCTCGGCTGTTCAGTGGCGGTGAGACGGAGGGGAAAAGCATGTGATAGGACAAATAACCGCGCTGTCATAACCGCGCTGTCATCACCGCTTACAACACACACTTCCGCCTTTCTGGATTTCACACTGAAACCACGGATGACAGCGCACTCAAGTGAATCAGTGACTTCCGGAAGAGGACGATGAATAAAGGAGTCACGACTTTAATTTGAATAATAAATAAATAAATAAATAGATAGGTAGATAAATAAATAAATAAATATAATAATAATATAAATAAATTTCATATGCAAAAGGGACAATTTGAATGTGTTTTGTTTTCAGAATCACAATCATATTATCGGCTAAATCTACAAAAATACAGGAGCGTAAATAGACAGATAAGTGCAATAAAATATAATGTAAAACATGCGTCATACATCTACACTCTATAAAAAAATACAATTAACAAAACGATGGCTTAAGAAAATGGTCTATGTTCCTATGAATTCACTATAGATTAGCTTTGTCCACATAAGATACAATGGCATAATTAAATACATTAACTAAATGAAATTTTATTTAATACAGTTACATAAAACACATTTGCTTGATAATTGATTGATGCTGAATGTTCGACCCACAGACCTATCTGCGCATGCGCCGTACTTGTTCACTTTCTGCCTGTCACTGATCCATTCCTAGTGTGTGATCTGCAAACAGATCAGGTAGTGTTGGTGCCACTCATACGTGAATGATTGTACAGTCCGCACACTTCTGTATGAATAAGGGTATTAATTATTCATTCATTCATTGTCTGCCGCTTATCCGATCTACTCTCGGGTCACGGGGAGCCTGTGCCTATCTCAGGCGTCATTGGGCATCAAGGCAGGATACACCCTGGACGGAGTGCCAACCCATCGCAGGGCACACACACTCTCTCATTCACTCACGCAATCACACACTACGGACAATTTTAGAGATGCCACTAGAGATCAACCTACAATGCATGTCTTTGGACCGGGGGAGGAAACCGGAGTACCCGGAGGAAACCCCCGAGGCACGGGGAGAACATGCAAACTCCACACACATGGCGGAGGCGGGAATCGAGCCCTCAACCCTGGAGGTGTGAGGCAAACGTGCTAACCACCAAGCCATACCGATTCATTGTGTATAGAGTCTTATGCAAGATTTTCATTTTATGACAAAGCTTTGAACACAGGCTTAATTAAACCACGTGTTAGTTTTCTACCACCCACTTGAGAAGGTTCTTTATTTGAGTAAAATGGGCACAAGAAGATATGTATTCTGTAATGATTGTCCAGAATTATAATAATAGCAAAATACTGTTGCAACTCTAGTTGACACCAAGGAGTCCCCTGGGTCTTTGTGTTGTTAGTGTAACACAGCCTCAAAGCCTGAGACTTTATTAATAAAAACAAACACTACAGTGTATGACATTTACAACACAAAAAAGATTAGACTCTATAATTTAGAACCAAAAATGATAAAAAGTAAAGGAAAAAATAATTTTCGGTCAAGGCCCGAGTTAGCAACGACCAACATTGGCGCCGTTGACCTACAGGGCAGCGGTGGAAATTGGGCTACTGTTGGTCGAAGAAGTAGAGGAGAGAAGGTAGTGCGTAGACAGAGAAAGAAGAGGAAATGTAAGAGTGTAGACCAGGTGGAAGGGTAGCAAGGCTCGTAGTATAGAAGCAGGATTCAAGCTGTTTTATTATGGTGTGGATAGTAAGAGAAATGGGGTAGGTGTGGTCCTGAAGGAGGAGTTTGTGAGGAATGTTCTGGAGGTGAAGAGAGTGTCAGACAGGGTGATGAGTCTGAAGTTAGAGATTGAAGGGGTGATGTTGAATGTTGTTAGTGGTTATGCCCCACAGGTAGGTTGTGAGTTAGAGGAGAAAGAGAGATTCTGGAGTGAATTAGATGAGGTGATGAAGAGTATTCCCACGGGTGAGAAAGTGGTGATAGGAGCGGATTTTAATGGACATGTTGGTGAGGGGAACACAGGTGATGAGGAGGTGATGGGCAAGTTTGGAGTTAAGGAAAGGAACCTGAAGGAGTGAAGGACAGATGGTAGTGGACTTTGCTAAGAAGATGGACATGGCTGTGGTTAACACTTATTTTCAGAAAAGGGAGGAGTGGCTTACAAGAGTGGAGGTAGGAGAACACAGGTAGACTACATCCTATGTAGAAGAGGCAATCTGAAAGAGATTAGTGACTGTAAAGTGGTAGTGGGAGAGAGTGTAGCCAGACAGCATAGGATGGTGGTGTGTAGGATGACTTTGATGGTCTGTAAGAAGAAGAGCTCAGAGATAGAGAAGAAAACCAAGTGGTGGAAGCTGAAAAAAGAGGAATGTTGTGAGGAATTTAGACAGAAGTTGAGGCAGGCTCTGGCTGGTCAGGTAGTGCTGCTTCATGATTGGGAATCTACAGCAGAAGTGATCAGGGAGACAGGGAGAAAGGTGCTGGGTGTGTCATCTGGAAGAAGGAAAGAAGATAAAGAGACTTGGTGGTGGAATGAGGAAGTTCAGGATAGTATCCAGAGGAAGAGGTTAGCCAAGAAGAAGTGGGACATGGACAGGACTGAAGACAATAGACAGGAATACAAGGAATTGCAGCACAGAGTGAAGAGGGAGGTGTCTAAGGCCAAGCAGAAGGCATATGATGAGTTGTACACTAGGTTAGACACTAGAGAAGGAGAGAAGGACTTGTACAGGTTAGCTAGGTAGATGGGAAGGATGTGCAGCAAGTTAGAGTTGTTAAGGATAGAGATGTTAGGGTGCTCACAAGTGAGGAGAGTGTACAGAGGAGATGGAAGGAGTACTTTGAAGAGCTGATGAATGAGGAAAATGAGAGGGGAAAAGAGTAGAAGGGGTGAACTTTGTGGAACAGAAAGTAGATAAGATTAGAAAGGATGAAGTCAGGAAGGCTTTGAAGAGGATGAAAAGTGGGAAGGCAGTTGGTCCTGACGACATCCCGGTGGAGGTCTGGAAGTGTCTGGAAGAGGCAGCAGTGGAATTTTTATTTTCTAGTTTGTTTAACAGGGTTTCAGACAGTGAGAAGATGCCAGAGGAATGGAGAAGAAGTGTATTAGTGCTATCTTTAAGAATAAGGGTGACGTGCAGAGTTGCAGTGACTATATGGGGATAAAGTTGATGAGCCAGACAATGAAGCTATGGGAAAGAGTAGTGGAAGCTAGGTTAAGGAAGGTAGTGGAAATTTGTGAGCAGCAGTATGGCTTCATGCCCAGAAAGAGCACAACTGATGCAATTTTTGCTCTGAGAATTTTGATGGAGAAGTATAGGGATGGTCAGAGGGAGTTGCACTGTGTGTTTGTAGACTTGGAGAAAGCGTATGACAGGGTGCCAAGAGAAGAGCTGTGGTACTGTATGAGGAAGTCAGGAGTAGCAGAGAAGTATGTCAGAGTGGTGCAGGACATGTATGATAGTAGCAGGACAGTGGTGAGGTCTGCTGTAGGTCAAAGTGGAGGTGGGACTGCATCAGGGATTTGCTCTGAGCCCCTTCCTGTTTGCTATGGTGATGGACAACGATGTTTGCAGATGACATTGTGATCTGTAGTGAGAGCAGGGAGCAGGTGGAGAAAAACCTGGAGAGGTGGAGGTTTGCGCTGGAGAGAAGAGGAATGAAAGTCAGTCGTAGCAAGACTGAGTACATGTGTGTAAATGAAAGGGAGGGAAGTGGAACAGTAAGGTTACAGGGTGAAGAAGGTACAGGAGTTTAAGTACCTGGGGTCAACAGTCCAGAGTAATGGAGAGTGTGGGAAAGAGGTAAAGAAGCGAGTGCAGGCAGGTTGGAATGGGTGGAGAAAGGTGTCGGGAGTTCTGTGTGATAGGAAAATATCAGCGAGAATCAAGGGGAAGGTGTACAGGACAGTGGTGAGACCGGCCATGCTGTATGGTTTAGAGACAGTGTCACTGAGGAAGAGACAGGAGTCGGAGCTAGAGGTAGCAGAGCTGAAGATGCTGAGGTTCTCTTTGGGAGTGACAAGATTGGACAGGATTAGGAATGAGTACATCAGAGGGACAGTTCATGTTGAACGTTTGGGGGACAAAGTTAGGGAGGCCAGATTAAGATGGTTTGGACATGTTCAGAGGAGGGAGAGTGAGTATATTGGTAGGAGAACGTTGGACATGGAGCTGCCAGGCAGGAGGCAAAGAGGAAGGCCAAAGAGGAGGTATATGGATGGAATTAATGAGGATATGAAGCTAGTGGGTGCAAGTGTTGAAGATGCAGAAGATAGGGATAGGTGGAGAGAGATGATTCGCTGTGGCGACCCCTGAAGGGAAAAGCCGAAAGAAGAAGATTCAATGCCACAAGAACAAGAGGTACATTTACATTTACATTTCTGGCATTTAGCAGACGCCCTTATCCAGAGCGACTTACATTTTCATCTAATTTTTTATACAACTGAGCATTTTTGATGTTAAGGGCCTTGCTCAGGGGCCCAGTAGTTGCAGCTTGGTGGACCTGGGATTCGAACACACAACCTTCCGATCAGTAGTCCAACCACTAAGCTACCACATCCCAGGTATTACATATTCACATTATTACAATAGCATTAGCTGACAAATTTTAAAGGAAAAATAGATTAAATAAATAAAAATAAAAATAATAAAAATAAAAATTTTACATAAATTTCAGCATTACCGTATTATAACTGTCACGCAGTGCAGCTGGAGCTACGTCGTAAAACGTAATAAGATATACGCATGCGCTGCAAATAATGCGCATGCGCAGTAAAATTGGGCGGGTCACGCATCGGGTTTAGAGATACTGCTGGCGAGAAGAGTCTGCGCACGCGCAGTGGCGTCTTTTTTTTCCGCGGTGCATGACGAGTTCCGTGAAGTCGTAACTGTTTCAAGGCGCAAATAGCTGGTTTTGTGTTAGCTCTAAAACGTCGTTTATGTTTGTCATTTTTTTTCTTTCGACAAAACCTTATTGTTCTCGTGTTATGAGGTTGTAGGTAAGCTATCTATCAAGTTACTTTAATCGTGATAAGTCGTGTTATATATATAGTAGCTAATAGCTAGCAGCTACAGTAGCTAAGAAACTTTGACAGTTAAGGAGTTAACAAGCCGCTAGCTTTATTTATTAGTAAACTTGGCTAGTATGAGCTGCTGTTTGTAAAGTTACTTAGTTAGGTTCAAGGATCAGAAAGGTGGGCCTCTTGCTTTACCCTTAGATTAGTTCATTGAAGGAGTGTCCGCTTTAAAGCTCCATGCCAAATGGCCAAGAAAACCTATGATTTGCTGTTTAAACTCCTGCTCATTGGAGATTCAGGAGTTGGCAAAACCTGTGTGTTGTTTCGGTTTTCGGATGACGCGTTCAACACCACGTTTATCTCAACAATCGGTAAGGATCTTGTATGTATTCAATTAATTAGTAAGTCAGCCAACCTTTGGAAGCGCTTAATAACCCAAACATTCGTCCACTGTTTATAATAACTGTCTTAAACACAGGAATTAGTTGTAAAATCATGGAAAATAGTCATATTTATGTAGTAACCTTTATAATGTTCCAGGAATCGATTTCAAAATCAAGACAGTTGAACTAAATGGCAAGAGGATCAAACTTCAGATATGGTAGGTTATAAGTACTGTAAGGTTTTAATGATGTCAACAACAATAACACAAAAACAATCTGCCAAGCTCATTTTGATTACAAATGCAGAATCCTGATCTTATGTGATGTCAATTCTTCCATTTCAGGGATACAGCTGGACAGGAGCGCTTTCACACCATCACAACCTCTTACTACAGAGGAGCCATGGGGATCCTGCTGGTCTATGACATTACCAACGCTAAAAGCTTTGAGAACATCAGCAAATGGCTCCGTAACATAGAGGAGGTCAGAATCTGACAGCCTACTGTAATGTTATGCGGTAACATAAGGTTGATTTAGTGAGTTTTTCCACATCTGCATTTTTGTGGAGAATGGCTCTGCTAGCTGTTTCTCAAGAAATTACATAATATCTGTAAAAATGTCCTCCATGGAAACCCTGTTGTATCACATAATTTAAGTGACATGCAATATGATGCCTCAGGGTGATTCCTCTAGTGGGAGCTGTCACTTTGCTTTAGCCGAACATTATTTATTTTTATAGACAAACATTGCAACAGTGTTACAGTGCACAGTTGGTATAATTGTCATGCTTCTAGCTAAATCAAAACACAATTGTCAGTGCAAGCAAATCATCTAATTGTCATCAGACTAAAACTAAGGATTTTATCCCAGCCGGCAGAAGCGTAGATGAAACGTTTACACACCACTAGGAGATGCTGTTAAGCCTTTTTATTTCTTCAGGGGAAAAAATTGACCCTCAATGTTTTTGTGGGAATATGAGTAGACATTATAGGCTACTTACGATCTTAATTCAGTATAAAATTCTCTGCTCTATAACTGCTTGTAATGAGAGATCTGGGCTTGTACATCACACCAAAGCTTATCAGGAGTATGGAGGTGTACATCTCGCACGTTTCATTTCAGCTATTACATCTAACCTAGATTGCTATGTTGGTTTGATGCACACAGGGGCACTGAACCCTACATCCCATAAATAAATGCTAGCAAATGGCTGGGTTTGTCGGTGTAGGCCAGTTCACATATCGCATGTGGCGTAAATGTAATATTTATGAATAAAGATCATCGCACACCAAACGCATCAAAGCCTGGAATATTAAATTCTGTGCTTTCTTGTACTGATTTAGTAAATACAATGTGCAGATATATGTAAATATTCTAAACTGTACAGTATATGCTTAGATAAAGTTTATTGATGGATGCGATTTTCATTTCTAAGCTCAGTTTTAATCAGCGCAATATCAGTATTCTGTTGGGCATACACTCTAAAATATTGCATGAGTGTTGTATTTTGTAGTGTTTTCCCCCAAAACCCATCACCATGCCTCTGAGAAATGCACTTGTTTTTATTTTAAATAGCTGATTTGCCACTGTGCTGTAATGGCCACTTTGATAACATGACATCATGTAGGAAGCGGAACCAGGTGTTAAATAAGCTTGAATGGAGTTTCAATTTGAACGAAGCTTAATGGAGTATCTAAAAGTTTTTATTAATAGTAAATGTTGCATAAGTCAAATTTTATTTTATATTATAAATAATGGTTTATGGGGCATTGGTGGCTCAGTGGTAGGTTTCTCGCCTATCATGCGGAAGGCCCGGGTTCGATTCCCAGCCAATGCCTCAACCCCAGCCACTGGATGTAGTGCCGGTCCCAAGCCCGGAAAAATGGGAGGGTTGCGTCAGGAAGGGCATCCGGCGTAAAACACTTGCCAAGTTGATGTGCGGACCAGTTGGTCTGCTGTGGCGACCCCGAACAGGGAGCAGCCGAAAGCATTAACTATTATAAATAATGGTTTGTTATCTTGGGCGTATAGAAAGCTGCAGTAATGAGTCCTAAAGCACTTCCGGTTTCATAGTCCTGAAGTCTATTTGCAGTAGCCTTTATAGCTTTTGTTATAGACTTTAATAGATTTTGTTCTGCAATAATCCAAAAGACAATGGTAAAATCCTATTGGCTTTTTTTTTTGTTGAAAGAACCAGGGTGATGATCACTTCTGGGCTGGACAACAAAAATACATCATCCCTGCACCACTCTATTGAAAATCTATGCTATTGCTGTTCTGTCATTAAATCTAAATGCTGTGAAATGAAAAATCTAAGGTATAAATAATGCAGCAGAAACACTGAGGTGGAAAAGTATAAAGACATTAATGATGCAAAGCTATTTCTTTCTCTAAGCAGAATTTATGAAGGTATGTCTTGTATGCCGAGCCAGATTACAGTCTGTAACTGTTAGTACTTAGAGTAGTTATTGTTTCTCATGCTAATGACATTTTTTAATGTACAATTTATTTATTCTCCTAGCATGCAAATGAGGACGTTGAAAGAATGCTGCTTGGTAACAAATGTGATATGGAGGACATGCGTGTGGTGTCTAAAGCAAAGGGAGAACAGGTAAATTCCCATGACTGCGTAGCAATCTTTTCCTGCATGAGTTCACTATACACCTAGAACAGCTGAGGGATATGTATAGAATGCAGACTTAAAGGCTGAGTTTTTAGGGATTTGTTTTAGACTTGCTTAATCCCGTTCATTTTTCTTGTTTGTTTTCAGATTGCGGCAGAGCACAACATCCGCTACTTTGAAACAAGCGCAAAAGCAAACATAAACATTGAAAAAGCTTTCCTCACACTCGCTGAGGACATTTTGCAAAAGGTAAGTCCAATAAAGCAGAGGCTGTCCAATGTTTGCAGTAAAAAAAAAAAAAAAAGATAATGTTTAACAAAACATTCCATCTTTTTCTATATGGTCAAAAGTTAATAGACACCTGGCAATCACACCCATATGTGAAATTTTTTTTTTTTTTTTGCTTGTGTATTTATTTATTTATTTATTTATTTATTTATTTATTTATTAAAAATGATTAATTCCAGATTTAGATCTCTTTGCTGTTTTAATACCCTCCTCTTCTATAAAGGCTTTCCACTAGATTTTGGAAAATGGCTGTGGGGATGTATGTTCATTCAGCTACAAGAGCATTAATGAGATCAGGCACTGATGTGTGTGAGGAGGTCTGGGAACAGTCAGTGCTTCAGGGCATCCCAAAGGTGTTGAGTGGTGTAGAGGTCAGGGCTCTGTGCAAGACACTTGAGTTCTTCCACTCCAGTTTTTTACACACCATGTTTTGTTGACCTCGCTTTGTGCACGGGGCATTGTCATGCTGGAACTGGTTTGGGCCTCTTAGTTCCAGTGAAGGGAAATTGTAATGCTACGGCATACAAAGGCATTGTAAAGCCAATGCGTTTGAGTCCTGACCTCAACCCAATAGAACACCTCTGGGATGAATTGGAGCGGAGACTGGGAGTCGGGCCTTCTCATCCAACATCAGTGCCTGACCTCACAAATGCGCTTCTAGAAGAATGGTCAAAAATTCCCATAAACACACTCCTAAACCTTGTACAAAGCCTTCTCAGGAGAGTTGAAGCTGTTATAGCTGCAAAGGGTGGGCCTACTGCACATTAAACCCTATGGATTAAGAATGGGATGTAATTAAACTTCATGTGCATGTAAAGGCAGACATCCCAAAACTTCTGGCAATATAGTGTATGATCATTCAGCTACAAGAGCATTAGTGAGATCAGGCACTGATGTGTGTGAGGAGGTCTGGGGAGAAGTCAGTGTTTCAGGTCATGGCTCTGTGCAGGATACTTGAGTTCTTCCACTCCAACCTTAACACCATGTTTTGACCTAGTTTTGCATGGGGCAGTGTCGTGCTGGAACTGGTTTGGGCCTCTTTGTTCCAGTGAAAGGAAATTGTAATGCTACAGCATACAAATGCATTCTGAACAATTGTGTGCATCTAACTTGGAGAAGGTCCACATATAGGTGTGATAAGTGTCTTCAGCCCTTTGGCTATATAGTATGTTAGGCATGGTGTTTAAATGTGTGCAATGTTATTGTAGGTATATTTTGGGATCAAAGATGTTATTCTTATTTTTGAACACATGTAATACATTTTCCTAATTTTTTTTTACTATAGTTAACATAAGATAATAATTCAGGGTTGTGGCTTTCATCACTCTACTGTAACTAGTTTGTTAAGGGGTTTTTTCCTCCTTTTTTCTAGACCCCTGGAAAGGAGCCGACTAACGAAAACGTTGACATAAACAACAGAAGCAGCTCTGCAGGAGGGGTCAGGTGCTGCAGGTGAACAGAAGTTTCACTGCATTGCTTCTAAAAACCCTCACACCATTTACAATGCACAAAATCTGATGTTACAACTATGTTAACCTAAATGCCCGTTATGCTGGACAAGACCTTTATTTTTCACTGTAATTTAACTATTGAACCAATGTAAAAACCCAACCTAGAATTTCCCCCTTTTTCTATTAGTAATATCCAGTCAATCAGGACCTTTGTTACTGTAGTGACCATCTAACAACAGCACTGTGTACAGGGAAACAAAATCAAATAATCCCACACTTATTGAGAAATATAAAAGGGACACGTAACACTTTTTTAACATTCAAAGTGACGATGAATTCTGATTGTGCCTTAATGCATTTTAGATATATGACAGCTTAGTTTATTGAACAGTTTTTGGAAAGTGTTTGAATTACTGAACTGTGAATGAGTGTTTTATGTGACACTTCCCCTTAGAACATTCAAGGTTGTGCCTTATGACCCGCGGCAACAGTCAAACTCTGTCAAAGACTGTTCTCTGTTATTCCACGGTGTCACGTTTTATTGCAGCCAGTACATGCACAATGCCTGTAAAGGTACAGACTGACCCAATTGTCATGCTCTTTATTGTATTAATAACTTGCATGCCAGTTAGCCTAAAGAGTCAGTGTAAGTTATCACATTCAACCCATTCACGTCAGCCCCAATTGTTTGGTTCTGAGTACTTATTTTCTTTAAGGATGAGCTATAAATAATTTTACGCACTTGTTTGATGAACAAATGCTGCTCAGTCCCACTGATGTTTTATCTGTGTGAGATTCCGCACTTTAGGGGTTGTATGCTGAACATGTCAGTCCCAGATGCAAAGGTCTTTATTGGGTATATGTGTGAGATTTTAGGCTTATGAAATGATCTATGCCTATTACCATGTTTGTTTAAATTGCTGCTCTTTGGTAGTTTTTCCTTTCTAGGATTTTGTTTCAGCATGCGTCACTTCCCTGTCCTTTCCAGCATTCGTTTTTGATTTGAATTTCCATTAGACAATTGCTGTGAGGTTGCACAGGACCTTTTGGTGATGGTGAGGGGAAGTTCTAAATACACTTGTATTTCCAAGCAGTGATTTTTATGATATACTAACCGTACAGGTATTTCAACATGTACAATCTTTTGTTTGTTAGTGAATTTTTGTCACCTTTTAACCGAGTTTTTGGGTGGATTTTCTGATTCTTCTTAATATTCTCCTAAACAGGCATTACTAGTATTCAGTAAGTGTTGACTGGTGTATCTTGGCTTTCTCTCTAAATCTAAATAACAGCTTTATTATAACTTCTTACTGATATATTTAGCACTTTTTTACTGATGAATTTAAGTACACTAGTTCATGGCAAGATGACTTGAAAACTAGTTGTAAAGGTGGACATTGGCGGTTCTAAATCAAAACACGGGATCAAACACTACTACCTGGCTAGTAAATACATAAGTATCCTGAAATGTAGTGTTTTAAAGGTCTAAACTGAGGATGGCCAGTGTCCACCTTTCTGACCTTGAACTGACCTTGGTTTACATTTGAATAACTGATTCTGTAATAATGGAAAATCAGAGTGATGAATAAAATGTTTCTTGAACTAGAAGACTTAATAGCATGACCTTTTCTGCTCACAGAATTGTCTATAGTTAAAATTTTAAGAAGGGAGTGATGGGTTTTGGATGGTAGATTCATAGTGCAATAAACTCACTTTTCAAAAATAGACCTGTTCTGTGTTTATTTAGGTTGCTAGATTCAAGAGCTGGGCTGTGTTGGACTATACACCACGTTCCAAATTATTATGCAAATTGTGTTTAAGTGTCAAAGGTAAAGTTTTTTGTTTTCCAGTAAAAATCATGGATGGTATTGTGTCTCAGGGCTCTTTGGGTCAGTGAAATCAATCTCAGACACCTGTGCCAATTAGTGTGCCAGGTAAGTCCAATTAAATGAAAAACTACTTAAGAAGGACGTTCCACATTATTAAGCAGACCACCATTTTCAAGCAATATGGGAAAGAAAAAGGATCTCTCTAGTGCCGAAAAGCGTGACATAGTTGAATACCTTGGACAAGGTATGAAAATCTTAGATATGTCACGAAAACTTAAGCATGATCATCGTACTATTAAGAGATTTGTAGCGGATTCAGATCACACACTGATTCGTGCAGATAAAGGCACAATGAGGAAGGTTTCTGCCAGACAAATACATCGGATTAAGAGAGCAGCTGTTAAAATGCCATTACAAAGCAGCAAACAGGTATTTGAAGCTGCTGGTGCCTCTGGAGTCCCGCGAACATCAAGGTGTAGGATCCTCCAGAGGCTTGCAGTTATGCATAAACCTTCTATTTGGCCACCCTTAACCAATGGTCACAAGCAGAAACGGCTCCAGTGGGCCCAGAAATACAAGAAGACTGATTTTCAAACAGTCTTGTTCACTGATGAGTGCCGTGCAACCCTGGATGGTCCAGATGGATGGATGGAGTGGTGGATGGCCACCATGTCCCAACAAGGCTGCGACGTCAGCAAGGAGGTGGCGGAGTCATGTTTTGGGCCGGAATCATGGGGAGAGAGCTGGTCGGCCCCTTTAGGGTCCCTGAAGGTGTGAAAATGACCTCTGTAAAGTATATGGAGTTTCTGACTGACCACTTACTTCCATGGTACAAAAAGAAGAACCGTGCTTTCCGTAGCAAAATCATCTCCATGCATGACAATGCACCATCTCATGCTGCAAGGAATACCGCTGCATCATTGGCTGCTATGGGCATAAAAGAAGAGAAACTCATGGTGTGGCCCCCATCCTCCCCTGACCTCAACCCTATTGAGAACCTTTGGAGCATCCTCAAGCGAAACATCTATGAGGGCGGGAGGCGGTTCATATCCAAACAGCAGCTCTGGGAGGCTATTCTGACATCCTGCAAAGAAATTCAAGCAGAAACTCTCCACAAACTCAAGTTCAATGGATGCAAGAATTGTGAAGCTCCTATCAAATAAGGAGTCCTATGTTAAAATGTAACTTGACCTGTTAAGATGTTTTGATTGAAATAGCTTTTGATTTCAGTAATATGCTAATGCTTCTAATTGAAAAATAAACAAATGACCATTTTCAGTTCTTTACAACAATAACATGGTTTGAAACGCTGTTGTGCATAATAATTTGGAACAGTGCATTTTAAGTTTTTATTTTTTATTTTTGTACTCTAAACGTTGATGACTTGAAAATTATGATGACTGTCATTTATATTGACTATTTGGCAAAATCAGAGAAAAATATAATTTGCATCATAATTTGGAACACAGTTTAGGAAGTGTGGTCATCGAGCACGAATTAAAGGTTCTAGTGAAATACACAACATACTCTGGTAGTGCCTTATAGAGTACAGAGCTGTCTGTGCTGCACTAGGGAAATAGACTGTGATAGCTGCCCAGTATTTGCTAGAGACTTGGAAGATATTTAGTAGCAAATAAATATTCAAGAAAAGCACATCACTGAGTTTAAACATTTGATGTTTATTTTCCTCACTGACTGTTTGCCTTGCATGGTCTATCAGACAGAGGTCTAACCAAGTGCTGATATTCATCCAAATCAGTTACATGTACACAAAGAAAAAGCTGTAGACTGCTGGATGAAGCATAAGTGAATCATTAATGGTGTGATTTATGAATTAAGGTGTTGTCACTTAAACTCTACAGTAATGAATTACAGTCTGAAGAGTTTTTTACCAACATGTACAAGCATTAGAAAAACAAAAGCTATGCAGCATGTTAAATTAGAAATACAACTCAAACAAAATCTTTAATTCTGTAAAAATATTACTTTAATATTAACCATGGTCACATGATCTATTTTATGTTGGGTTTTTTTTTTTAACAAAGAGGTCTTTTCAAACAGCCTCTAAGTGCAGCAAGTTTTCTGTTCACAAGAAAGACAATTCATTGTTGGCACATCTTGGTAAGTTCACTTGTGAAATTTTTTGCTTGGATCCTTTGCGTGTTCAAGCAAAAGTGCACATGGTGTAAACTGGTTTCCGTAGACGTCCTCGAAACGTTTCATCTTCTCCACTAGTTTGTCTGCGCCGTAGCTATCCACAAAGCGGAAGGGACCTGTAAGAATAAATCATTACATTAAACCTCACTTGCACCACATTGCTGTCGGATTCTCCAAATCTGATTGGTCAGAAGGTGTTGATTAATTGTGAATAACAGAATAGTGATGCGCTTGTACAAAATACGTCTATAGTAGCTACTTGTTCACTGGGAACTGAATGGCAGACACTCATGAGCCTAATGAGGTGAGACTGTGCCTTCAAGTTCCAACACAGGGTAAAGGTCTTTGCAGTTTCTTATTAACAAGCTGCATGTTTTCTATAGTAGTAACTTTAAAAGAAGCGGATTGGTGAATAGTGGCTATAATTTAAGTGATAACTAGAACAAATTTGTTTCACAGATATCTCACAGCATTATCTACAAATGGATAAAAAGTTCAGCTTATTAATTTATAAAATCATTGGCTAAATGCATTAATATAGGGATGCATCACATGACCCCGTCACAGTGTTTTCATTTCTTATTTAATGAACATGCATTCTTTGAGTATTCTTTATCAGACCAATAGTTTTTCTAAAAAAAAAAAAAAACAAAAAACAATTAAGACACTAATTCATAATGTCTCACCTCCAAGGCATGGGGGGAAACCGAGGCCGAATACTGCTCCAATGTCTCCCTCCACTGGATTGGCGAGGATGCCTTCCTGTAGGCACAACACAGCCTCGTTCACGAAGCGAGACACCAGTCTGTACTGCACGTCTGAATCTGACGAGCTGCGTGGAGAGAGACAGTGAGCGCTCGGATCTTACTGAAGCAGAAATGCTTCAACAGCAATAATGCACCTACAGAGTACCACTTACACTGCAGGGTTTGCAGTCATCTTGTAATGCTCCAGAATGTCCCCTAGTTCTGGGTTGACATCTTTGCGTTTAGTTCCAGCTTGGTAAACATAGCAGCCCTTACCAGATTTCCGGCCTAATAACACAAATGATATGCACACTGATCAAAATTAGCTGCAAAAATAAACAGAATTCAAAAGTCATGCAGCTTGATTACTTTTACCTTTGAATCCTTTTTCCACCATTGTTTTCAGCAGCTCAGGATTTCCTCCACCAAATCTTGAGCCGAAAGCCTTGCCCAAGTCCTCGGCCACGTGAGCAGCAACATCGATACCCACTTCATCAGCCAGAGTTGCAGCACCCACTGGGAAGCCAAAGCCTGTCGTCAGAGAGTCCAGCTTCTTGGGGTCCACACCTTCCTGTGTTTTTAGAATGCAGAACAAGGCTTTTATTTATTTATTTATTTATTATTATTATATATATATATATATATATATATATATATATATATATATATATATATATATATATATATATATATATATATATATATATATATATATATATATGCGTTGTTATAATGTATATAACTTCTATATTACTAATGGAAAAAAGAAAACAAACCTGCAGCACTCGGACTGCTTCAGCTAACATGGGAGCTAAGCACCTAGTGGTATAAAACCCAGGTCCATCCTGCAATTAAAGCAATGCAATTAACTTTAATGTTCATTACAAAAACACACCAGAAAATTTAGAAACATGAGCCAATTTGCTAAGATTGAAATCATTTCTATTTTTTTTGCCAATTAACTTATAAAGTAATGCAAAGAAAGATGCAGAGGTGCTGTATAATATGGGGTGGGACTTTAACACACATTGCTTAAAGCGGAAATCAAAATTGAAAGTTTGAGGAATAGGAGCTGTCTAACATCAATATCAATAGAATGGTGGATAAAAATATTGTTAATATACATGTTGTACATGCCAGTCATTATATCTCACGCCATCTGTGCAGGACTGTTCATCTCAGCTGGTTTTATTTCTCAAAATGTGAATTAAAAACAGCAACCCCGACCAGAATAAAGCATTTAATGCATGAATGAATGACTGCAGTTATGACACAACGCAATGTGAGCAATCCACCTCATGCTACTCAATATGGCTTTCACAATAGCAGACCTTTCTAGTTCACACAACGGAGGTTATAATTAAAAACAAAACCGTATTTCCCTTTTAGGGTAGCAAACAACTCACCCCAACCACAATAATGACTTTGCCTTGCTTCAGACCAACTGCTACAGCAGAGGCAGTGGTATCCTTAGAGGTTTTATCTGTCGTTATAATCTCCAGAAGTTGCATCTTGTCCACTGGAGAAAAGTAGTGCATTCCAATTACCTGAGACAAAATCACAAGGGTTAAAACTGATCGATCAATCTCAAAGTCAGCAGAACAATTCTAAACACTGACTGACCTTCTCTGGTCGTTTACTGGCAGCTGCGATATCTTTGATTGGGAGAGCTGATGTGTTGGAGGCAAATATACAGTGGGGAGGAATGACCTGTTGAGATGAAAAAATAAGTGTCAGTGAATACTTGGCGACATTCAGAATTGAAGTGGTCGTTTGTGATAAAAAATATTTTGCTAACAGACTTCATTTTGTAAGGAAGCTCACGTTAACATGAGTTTCATACTCCAATGGCTTATGTATAATCATCTAAACTGTAAAATGCATTTAAGCATTCGCAGCTGTCTGACTGGGAAAGTCAAAATCATATTCATGTGGTGGCGCACTGAGAGCATGGTGATGAAAAAAATACTGTCATGTCGTGGCACTTTTAACTTTCTGGAAATGAATAATGTAAATACAGAACAGATTTAGATGCCAAGTCATTAGTCTGGCATTTGAAAAACAAGAACCGAACATTGTGACTTACAGCTTCGACTTCTTTTATGACTTTGTGTTTAATTGCAAGATCCTCAAACACAGCTTCTATGACCATGTCAGCCTTTTGGAAGCCACTGTAGTCTAGCTGTCCTGTGAGGTTGGAGAGTATGCCGTCCCTTTCAAATGAGGTAATGCTCTTCTTCTTTGTCTTGTCATTTAATCTACGACAGATAATCAGGGTGAACAGAACATCAGAATGAATACTATTGCATATGGTTTCCTTGAAAACAAATCTATTACCACTTAGGTCTACTTTGATTCAGTTCACCTCACCCTTTGTAAACCTGCTGTTGTCCCCGGTTAAGTCCCTCCGAAGTGGTGTCCTTAAGAATGATGTTAATTCCTTTATCCACAGAGACCTGGGCAATTCCTGCCCCCATTAGCCCTGCTCCCAAGATGGCCAGGGTTCTACAGAGAATGGATTGGTAAGGAAAGAAAAAAAAAAAAAAAAAAAAAAAAAAAAAAAGAAATATTTAAATCTAGATCTTCCCTCAAACAGGAACAACCTTAATCTGAAAATTAGGCCACAGCACTTACTTAACCTCTTTTTCAGGGACTCCAAATCGGTTCTTCTTACAAGTTACTTGGCCTTGATAAAGCCCAATAAGTGCATTGGATTCTGTGGTCATCGCCAATTTGCCAAAGTTCTGCAACATACAAGTCTGATTAATCATTTCAATTTACATGAATATCATTTATCCAAATTGTACACTGAATTTATTGTACCTGAGACTCTGCAAGGTATCCAGCATCAACACCCTGCTCCACACCAGCCTTCACACACTATAGAGAATTGTGAGGAAGTTAATGGATGGTTAAATAATGTTTTTGCGTCTTAATTTCAGGGAAAGGCTATTGATTACATCAAGTGACAAGAAAAAGACACTGACCCCGCTCATTTAAAAAAAAACAAAAAACCTTACCTCAATTATTTTTATGGGAGCAGGATACAGGCCTTTAGTCTGTTTCATAACTTTTTTCTGCACAGTGTTATAGATTTGATTACGCACAAACCCAAAGCTCATAACGTAGTCTTGGATTTCTGCAGAACAAAAAAAAAATACAAAATATGTAAGGAGTAAAACAGGGGGGTCTTTTTTAAATAAAAAAAAAAAAATTAAAAATCCATCACAGGGTGGTGTGATTGGATGACAAAACAGTGTTACTGTTAATATCCAAAGATGTTCATTTTGAATGAAATGCCTTCCAAAATGTTAAACATCTCTACAGAAAGTTTCTCCATATTCAACACTTGTGCCTTATATTAGAACATCTGCCAATTTCCCCAGTTGTTATACTATAGAAATGATAAAGTATGAGAATTTGTGCATTAAACACCTGCTGTTTTGAAGATTCTCTGACCCAGTTGCCTAGCCTTCACAATTTGGCCCTTGGCAAAGTTACTCAGATCATTACACTTGCCCAGCTTTAAACACATCAAATGACTGTTCACTTGCTGCCTTATAATTCCCACTCATTGATAGGTGCCATAGTAACAAGATAATAAATTTTATACACGTCACTTTCACCTGGTTTTACTGTTATGGCTAATCAGTGTAAACCGATTTGCCTTGCGGCCAAAATACTGTCTAAGCTGCTGTTACAGAAAAAGAATCAACAGCATCAGACTAATCAGATCTGAGGATTCAGAAGTGCTGTATTATAAAAAATAACATCATAAATAAAAATGACAAAAGGACTGAAACATACTTTGCATCAGACCCTTTTCTTTAGTGAGTAGGATTCTCTTGTCAGCAATTCCACGAGCACAGTCTACTGCTACTTCTTCCAAATATTCCATGGTTCTTTCCTCTGGGTTCTTCAATCCAGGCCCTGAGTTTTATTTCAAAATTAAAAAGTTAAAAAACAACTCAAAGAAACTCCAGAAACACAAACAAAAAATAAATTAATACCTAATGGGTCAACCAGTTGGTGAACCAGTCCCATTTTTTTGGCTTTATCTGCACGAATATTCCTTCCTGTTAGCATCATGTCAAAGGCACTGGGCAACCCGACCTAAAAAACAAACACCATAGAATTATTAACCTTGTTGTTCAATTTCTATAACAAGGACAAGTATGTGTCTTTTATATATTTTCTAATGTTTTAGAGCATTCATGTTAGAGACCATTTTGGGAAGCCTTTGTGTTCCTCCAGCACCAGGAAGAAGACCCAGCATGACCTCAGGAGTGCCCAGAACTGTCTTTTTACTCTTTGTGGCCACTCTGTACTGGCAGGCGATGGCAAACTACAAAGCAGATTGTACACATCCATCATGGTTTCAGAAAAATTTACAGAAAAAAGGAAATTAATTAATATTTTAAAGCAATATATTAGAATACTATAATTCACACCTTCACATATTAGTATTATTCAGTGCAGAGGATCGTCAGAACCTTAAAGTGATGTATGTAACAAACACTAGAAATATCACTTTAGTACCTCTAGACCTCCACCAAGGCATGATCCATTGATGGCAGCAACAATTGGTTTTGGAGAATTCTCAACTTTCTCAAACATCTTCTGCCCCTCCTGAGAGAGTCTGCTTACTTCTTCTGCACTCTTACAAGCCTTTATCATGCTGTTTGCAAATGAGAAAGAAAAGGTTAAACAGTAACATACACTATTTAGTCACATGTGGTTCTTCACCAAACTGCTGCCACAAAGTTGGAAGCACACGATTATATACAATTTTTTTTGTATGCTGTAAGTTCCCTTCACTGGAACTAAGAGGCCCAAACCTGGTCCAGTATGACAATACCCCTGTACACAACATGAAGTCCATGGCGACATGGTCTGTTAAGGATGGAGTGGACAAACTCAAGAGATATGCACAGAGCCCTGACCTCAACCCCACTGAACACCTTTGGAATCAACTGAAACAGTGACTGCACAGCCTCACCATCATCAGAGATGTCTGATCTCACTAATGCCGTTGTGGCTGAATGAACACAAATTCCCACAGCCACGCTCCATTATATAGTTTAAAGCCTTCCCAGAGGAACAGAGGGCATTGTGATAGCAAAGGGAGACTAAATCTAAAAATAGTGATGGTTGGGTGTCCACAAACTTTTGCCAATACACTGCAGTATAGCCCCATGTGGTTAATAATTCCATTTAACACAAAGGATGACAGCCTTCAGTGTAAACCTTTTAATAATACAGTTTCATGTACAAAACATGGTACTGACTTGATATCTGCTCCTGCAATGAAGCAGCCAGGCTTAGAGGAGATCAGTACAGCACTTCTGACTGCATTGTTCTCCCAAACCTCATCAATAACTTCTATCATCTCCTTTTGCATTGTAACTGACAGAGTGTTCACCTATAAACACAGAAACGATGTTTTTAAACAAAAACATTAAACAAAAAAAAATCTCTCTTTCATACATTTATATCAATAAAACACACATGTTATAATGGAGCTTGTCTAAGACTTACCTTAGAATTTGGGTCATTGATGCGAATAACGGCTACGTCTCCCTTGACCTCATAGTTGACATGTGTACGAGCTGAATAAACATGGACAAGAAATGACATTTCAAAATTCCTAAACAGCAAAAAAAATTGAGCCACTAGTTAAAATCATGTTCATTCTTTTAAGAACAAAATATTTACCCATTAAGCAGGGTGCTACGCTGAAGCTTCTTCCTGAGGCACCTTTGGAAAAAAAATGAAAATAAAGTAAAAAAAAGAAGAAAAAAAAAAGAAACTAAAATCATGCACTAATTGCTAGATTTAAAAAAAAAAAAAAAAAATTTATTTTAGTGTGTTGAGCAAAAACCAGGCATGACTTTAAAATGTATATGAAGAAAGCCATACTATAAACATACTACTGTATTAAGTAGTATATTACAGTTTTAGTAACACAAACTATTTACTACTGATTTATAAAGCGGTAAAGCAGCGGTATGGTGGCGGTGGGCGGGGCTTAAGACTAGCAGTGCAGACTGGACGACCTTTAACCCACATTCTTCCCAAACTCTACAACACGACATATAACTTTATTTTAACGATGATAAATTATAATTGCTCTAAAGAAATTCAAGTTTAAATGAAAATAATTAGCAACTTTCATAAAACAGGCCAGAAAATATAACAGTCAACATTCAATGGCTGAAGTCATTGTAATAAAAAGACGTAAAACTGTCCAGCAATTTAGTAAACAGAAGCTAATTATATTCTCTAATACAACAAATTCTACTACAACAGAACAGAGAAGAAGCAAAAATGACACATTTCAGTTATTTTTTGCGTCCTTTCACTGCTCTAGCAACTAAGTGGTAGCCAACATGCTAAATTAACACTGCTAATTAGGTTCAGAATTGAGCCTACTCATGACATGCATTTAATCCCATTTAATCGTGCGCAGTAACCGATCATTATCCATATTTTCAGAAGGTGGGCATAAAGGTGGAATAAATAGAGTTGAGTTATTCAGCAAAGAGTAGCTGAACTTATCTCGCTAGCTACCTGAATCTAGATCCTAAGGAATTTCATGTTAAGGCAAAAAGACAAAGAATCCTGCAGGTCTCTGAGTATACGATTGCAAAGTGTGTACCTGAAAGCAGTATATATCTTCCCCTTGTTGTAAGTCTGGACAGGACACCTAGAGATCGTATCGCCGCCATCTTGGGAGGTCAATGCTGACAACCGGAAGAGAGAATAAAAAGCGCAAGAAAAGCTGCTGAACCAATCACACGCTATTACGCAATTCACTTACACCGTTTGCTCCGCCCACTCAGGCTAGGTCTACTTAAAGCAATCGTTGGTCGAAAAGAAAACAAAATCTATTTATTATATAATTTATTATATATATATATATGATTCCCATTTAGTTCCTTTAGTTCTTAAGACTTAATATTATGCATTTACACTGATCAGGCATAACATTATGACCACTTGCTTAATATTGTGTTGGTCCCCCTTTTGCTGCCAGCCCTGACCCATCATGCACGGTGTATTCTGAGACCTTTCTATCAGAACCAGCATTAACTTCAGCAATTTCAGCAACATTAACTCGTCTGTTGGATCGGACCACACGGGCCAGCCTTCACTCCCCACGTGCATCAATGAGCCTTTGCCACCCATGACCGGTTCACCACTGTTCCTTCCTTGGACCACTTTTGATAGATACTGACCACTGCAAATCCTTACTCTTGCCCATTTTCCTGCTTCTAACACATCAACTTTGAGGACAAAATGTTCACTTGCTGCCTAATATATCC
The DNA here is from genome assembly GCA_033459395.1 of Hemibagrus guttatus. Classification (NCBI taxonomy): domain Eukaryota; kingdom Metazoa; phylum Chordata; class Actinopteri; order Siluriformes; family Bagridae; genus Hemibagrus; species Hemibagrus guttatus. The sequence continues at coordinate 11,985,306 of JAUCMX010000008.1, read as the reverse complement.
CACCCACTAACAGGTGCCATGATGAGGAGATAATCAGTGTTATTCACTTTACCTCTCACTGCTCATAATGTTATACCTGATCGGTGTATGACCTCTAGATCAAGGGATGTCAAACAGACAGGAACCCCCTTTAAATATAAAAGCAATTCCACATATCTATATTTTGTCTATTTATTAGTGCCATAGAGCATTTTAGTCCTAAAGTTTCTGACAGAAAATATTATGATGGCATTATATTATCTAAAGGCCTACATGTTTTTGAGATTAAACCCATTCACTTCAAAAGACTATTTGACTGGTCTTTTGAAGTGGATGGGTTTAATTGGGACTGGCTACTCTAAATTGTCCCTAAATGTGAATAAGTGTGTAAATATGCACATGTTGTCCTGTAATCATGCTCAGTTTAATTGTGATAGGCTTCAGAACCTGCATGACCCTGACCAGGGTAAAGCAGTTTCTCTGGATGAATAACGTGAGTTATTCTGTTTGGCAGTTCGCAGACTCTGCTAAGCAAGTGTGAGAGAGTAGTGACCTCTGCTGGGGATATTGTTGACTGATGAAGTAAGCACTTTGAGGAGCTCCATAAACCTGTAGACAAATCTCTGGTGTTTTCGTGTCTATATCTGTGGCTGAGGTTATGGTGGTAAAAAACCTTAATAGTGACAAGGCTGCATGGGTGGATGCAATTTAGCAGGATGTTAAAGGCATTGGATAAAGCTGGGCCAGTGTCTTTGTACTGGTAAATTAAGATGGTGGTCCCTTTTTTTTTATCTGATTGCTGAACCTAGGAATCAGGAGGAGCAATGCCGGTTCCATTCATGCTGTGAAACAGTGGTCCAGCACATTACTCAATTGAGAATGTCTATAAAGTCAACATGTGTTTTGTGGGTTTGGTGAAGGCCAAACTTTGATAACTGTTGTTGGAGATAATGCAGAGGTTCAGGGTACGTGGGTCACTTTGTGTGATCTGGTCTCTATGTGAGTCCAGTGATCCTGCAGAGATCACTACACTGCATAGTTAGTGTTAGGTTAAAATCCTTTAAGGTGGCTGTCAGATTCCGGGTGTGGCTCCAGGGTGTGCCTTTTCTCCACTCCTATCAAAACATATCCAAGGTTGGAGAGGTGAACAGTCTTGGGGTTGGGTGCGTGTGTTGGGGGAGTGGGGATATTTTAAAGATGATGTTCTTGGGGTTTCCTTCAGGTCATGGACTTTGCCTCCGGTAGAAGAGGTTAAGTATATTAGAATGGATTTTCTCCTGCTTATTCTAAAATGACTCTCTAGAGAAATCAAATTAAATCAATGTTTATGTTAGTTTGAATCATTAAAAAAAAAACTTTAAAAACTGCATAATAGGAAGTGTTCAGAAACTTTGCTATTAAAAGCCAAAATAAGACTGGAATTAATTTTCTTCTTGAGCACTCACACTAAATATGCTAAAAAGGTTGTTTGCTTTTTAAATCCAACTGTATGGTTGTACAGTAAATATCTTTTACTGTAACATTTGAGAATCTCTCAGCTAAAATGGCAGATCAGATAAGGCAGCTTGCTGTCATGATGACCAAGGACCTGCCCATGAATTAAAGATTAAAGTTGTTAGTAGTAAAAAGCTGGAAAATGTTATAAAAATATCATCAATGCTTTAAACCTTCTTAGAAACATTGTAATATGCAATATAACAAAGAGGGAAAATATGCCACAACATGCACTCTCCTACTATCAGACCATCCTTCCAAATTGAGTGCACTTGCAAGCAGAACAAGTCTGAGAAGTGTCCAAGAGGGCAGCTATAACATTGAGAGCTCACTGCCTGAAATAGTTGAACCTGTGAAGATCTCAGCAATATCATCGTCTCTTCATAAGCACAACATCTATGCAAAAGTTGACAAAAGGAAACCACTTCATAAAGACATGCCTGGAATTTGCTAAGAGGCATGTGACAATATCTGAGAGCTTTTAAAAAAAGATTTTGAGACATTTGATCTAATAGCTAAGCCTTATTTTTGGCACAGACCAAATACAGCCCAACACTCAGATAACACCATTCAAGGTTCTTTACTGTATAGTATCAACATGCTCTGAGGTTGCTTTTCAATTGAAGGAGCTGGAAATTGTTGTTGTTAAGGGCAACATGGACAGAATCAAATATAATCAATTTCCCCCCCAGTCAGCCAGAAAGCTCTGTAGACTGGAAAATGTATGTTCCAACAGGACAATAACCTGAAATATCCATCAAGGAATGGAATTTTTGTTTTGTTTTGTTTTGTTTTGTTTGTTTTTTTGTTTTTTGTTTTTTTGTTTTTTAAAGGAGGGCTAACGGTGCAGAAAATGCCAAAAATCAAATTGTGCAGATTGATAATGCCCTTAAGTACTCACTCTTTGAGGTGTCTGAGGTGTATCTCGGGGTTTTTAAAGCAGTTTTAAGCAGTGTTAAGGTATTTTGGTCTTTTCTTTTCTTTTCTTTTTAAATAATTCTAAGAGGATCTAAGCATTCTACTAGACCAAAAAGAAGCCCTCCAACTACTCACCATCACTGCTTACTTAGGCAAGCACATATAATATTTTGCCCCACACCCTGAATAGTGAACAAATACATGTAAATTTTAAGACGTAAATACTTTATTAGATTAGTGTAAAACATAACATACAGTATTGACTGAACACTTATCTAAAAGCAAATCTAAATCACTGAACAAACTAAAATGAGTACAAGAAGCACTAAACCCATTTGAAAGAACTTGTGTGTGCTTAATGTGCATGGAATGTGATTGTAACAAATTATAAATGTTTGGTTTATCCATGGATTACAGTAGCTCCATTGTAATATGGAGTATGAAGTTCTCCTGACTGAAATCAGGGACACAATTTCTGACACGATTATCTCTAACAATGGAGTCAGACATAGCTAACAAATATGCTGCTCACATATAGTACATATCAGTAGATGTCTACCATTCAACCATACAACACAAGACAATGCAACTCTGATTACTGTAAGTGCCAATCAATTTGTTTCTTAAAAAGGTCAACAATAGAAGACATCACAGTTGGCCTCTTATCCTTGAGGATTGATTGGAGGACTGTACGAGAACTGAATAAGGTCTATTCTCTATTGTTTTCTTGACACAGTGCCCCATACACTGCATTATTGATTGCATCATGCTGCCCTCATTAAGTTATGTTCTCACTCTATCCCTAAACTATTGTTACTTAAGAACCCATTGAAATCCTAAAGGGGAATGAACATTTCTGAGCCCTTTTAAACAATTTTAACAAGTAATCATGTGTGTGTAGTCGGTCTTAAGGTTCATCGGAGACATGGCGTATTTTGACAGCTGTGAAGAGGATAATATGTCCTACAGAGTCAGACACTCCCTACAACATGTAACATTCATGACCTTAATAACAAAACCTTTCATGTAAGCAATAGTAGCAAGTGATATAAATATTTAGTTTGGCACAGATGTAGTTAACTGTTAATCAGATTACATGGCTTGGCATCTTGGCACGAAGTTAACACATTCCAATAGTGAGGACATTGTTTTTTTTTGTTTTTTGTTTTTGTTTTTTTCAGAACAGACTTTACAATAATGCCCTCCTTTAAATCAGTTGTTACAATAAAGTTAATTAAACGATACAGATAATAGAATAATAATGCACAGCATAATTATTCTGTTTTTTATTTCTTTAAGGCACATAGATAGTATTTTACTATAAGCAAAAAGAGTAAACATTAATACCAATAAAGTGCTCCAAATGACATTCTCAAAATTACAATTTAGAAATGTTTATCATCATGACAAAGCATCCATGTCACCACAGGTATATGAGATAAGAGGTATTGTATGTAGTTGATTAGTTACAGGTTTGCATACATCCGGGGGAAGTAAATCATGGATCTGAGATTCCTAAAACTCAACTCAAAACATAAACAGATTTGATTCTGTTGCAAAGTTTGCTGTAAAATTGGATACTCATAATTTTATGAAACCTAGACACTGGATTCCACCTCCATCTGCAGAAGAACTTCTGGCTTCTGCTGAATATTCCAGCTAGCAGTGGATTGTTGAGGAGTATTTTGACTGGATGAGTTGTCTGTGCACACGAGCGCTGATTCAGATCTAGATTTCCAGCTTGTGTCACAGCAGAGCTTCAGGGTGCACTGACTGTAACAGGGCAGTTCACACTCTGAGACACTGGGCTCTTTGTCATCCGAGAACTCAGGTTGTACTGTGGTAGCATGGATGCCTTCTTCATGGAAGAAGCTTTTGATGCGTTTGGCTGTGTCCATGTAGGATGCTGGGTCATGGCACTTAACGTGTGCTGTGGCGATGATTCGACTCCCAGCCAGCTGCCAAATGTGCAGCTCATGGACTGCCAGAACCCCCTCAAGGCTCCTAAGCTTCTTGTTCAGCCTCTGCATGTCAATCTGCTTGGGGACCGACTGCAGCAGGATGAGGGTTGACTCCTTCAGCAGTGGGAAGGTAGTATACAGCAAAATGGCCACCATGATTACACAGAGTGTGGGATCCAGGTAGAGCACCCAGCACGGTCCAGCTAAAGAGACAGCACTGGTGCCATTTCTGTGGATAAAGTGTGTATTCACAGGCCAGTGATCAGAGCAGTAGCTACTGGAACATGGGTTAATACACATCTCCTGACTGTCACATGTCCTCCACACAAATGTGAAAATGAGAGCATTAACCACTACAATGACAGAGCCAAGAGCATCGCCCAGCACATGTAAGAAGACTCCACGCATGTTGAGCTGGGATGATGAATCTGATTCATGCTCCACCTTCTCCGGTGAGATGTTTCCATTCAATGGGATTTCCAGGCTATGTTTTGAAACAATGTCTGAAAAATATCAGAGGAGTCAATTTCACAATTAAGAATCAAAATAGTAAAAAGCATAAAAGTACTTATTATTACTCATATGCAGATGTGAACCAATGCCATTGTCTTTTCACACTGGGGGACTAATGACCGACTTCCAAATCATTAACTACTCCTCATATAAATGCACTACTTTCGAAACAAAATAAATCCATGTAATAGATTATATATTTAATAAGGAGGTATTAGCAATTCAGCTGAACTCTGAGTAAAATGGTAGCAGTTTACCAGAATGGTTTATTAGCAGACTAAAATAAGTTTACCAGAAGAGTAGAGTGTTTGTAGGAGTAAAATGTTTATTTAAAGTGTTTATCAGAAGATTACAGTTTTTAATAAAGAGGCAGATAAGTGTTTAACAGAATAATAAAAGACGTTTACTGGAAGAATAGCGTGTGTAAAGTATAGTGTTTATCAGAAGAGTATAGTGTTTATCAGAAGAGTATAGTGTGTATCAGAAAAGTATAGTGTTTATCAGAAGAGAAGTGTGTATCAGAAAAGTATAGTGTTTATCAGAAAAGTATAGTGTTTATCAGAAGAGAAGTGTGTATCAGAAAAGTATAGTGTTTATCAGAAAGGTTCATTAGCAGAGTAAAATAAGTTTACCAGAAGAGTAGAGTGTCTTGTAGGAGTAAAATGTTTATTTAAAGTGTTTATCAGAAGATTATATTTTTTAAATCAAAAAGGAGAAAAGTTTTTAAATCAGAAAATAAAAAGACGTTTACTGAAGGAATGTGTGTGTAAAGTATAGTGTTTATCAAAAAGAGTATAGTGTTTATCAGAAGAGAAGTGTGTATCAGAAAAGTATAGTGTTTATCAGAAAGGTTCTTATCAGAAAAAGTAAGTTTTATCAAAAAGAGTATAGTGTTTGTAGGAGAGAAGTGTTTATCAAAAAATTTGTTTTATCAAAAAGGTTCTTTTTAGAAAAGAGTAAGATAAGTTTTAACCAGAAGAGAAAAAAGACTTTTTGGGTGGGAAAGTAAAATGTTTATTAAAATAGTGTTTATCAGAAGATTATATTTTTTAAATCAAAAAGGAGAAAAGTTTTTAAATCAGAAAAAAAAAAGACGTTTACAGAAGGAATGTGTGTGTAAAGTATAGTGTTTATCAAAAAGAGTATAGTGTTTATCAGAAGAGAAGTGTGTATCAGAAAAGTATAGTGTTTATCAGAAAGGTTCTTATCAGAAAAAGTAAGTTTTATCAAAAAGAGTATAGTGTTTGTAGGAGAGAAGTGTTTATCAAAAAATTTGTTTTATCAAAAAGGATTACAGTTTTTAATAAAGACCGCAGATAAGTGTTTGTAGGAGAAAATTTTAAAAGACGTTTATCAGGGGAAATTACGTTTTAAAAAAGAGAAAAAGTTTTTAAATCAGAAGAGAAAAAAGACGTTTACAGAAGGTATAGTGTGTGTAAAAAGTATAGTGTTTATCAGAAGAGAAGTGTTTTATCAAAAAGAGTATAGTGTTTATCAGAAAAGAAGTGTTTATCAGAAAAGTGTGTATCAGAAGAGAAGTGTTTATCAGAAAAGTATAGTGTTTATCAGAAGAGAAGTGTGTATCAGAAAAGTATAGTGTTTATCAGAACAGAAGTGTGTATCAGAAAATATAGTGTTTATCAGAAGAGAAGTGTGTATCAGAAAAGTATAGTGTTTATCAGAAGAGAAGTGTGTATCAGAAAAGTATAGTGTTTATCAGAACAGAAGTGTGTATCAGAAAAGTATAGTGTTTATCAGAACAGAAGTGTGTATCAGAAAAGTATAGTGTTTATCAGAAAAGTATAGTGTTTATCAGAAAAGTATAGTGTTTATCAGAAAAGTATAGTGTTTATCAGAACAGAAGTGTGTATCAGAAAAGTATAGTGTTTATCAGAAAGTAAAATGTACAATAAAAAAACAAGTTACAAAAAAGGTATTGTATATCTTACAACTTCCCATAATCAGTGAATTATGTTTTATAAATGATTCATTAGAGGATAATTACCTGCTTCAACATGAACAGCATGGTCACCACGGCCAGGACTTTGGCTCTTCACCAGCAGATCGTAAGCCTCCCCTGCTGATGTCTCTGATTTCTCATACCTCTTGTCACTTGTGCTGTGAGAGTGTCCGTGTCCTGCGTAACCATGAAATAGCAAAAGCCCCAGCACATTTACAAGGAGCCCGGCCACTCCGACCCACACCACAACGCGCGGGTTTTCAATTTCATGCGGCTCCGTGTAGCGCTCCACTGCCTCCAGTAAGATGGTGAAACAGAGCGCAGTGAGAAACACGGCGTTGACCAGGGCGCCCATGACTTCTGCGCGGATCCAGCCGAATGTGTTGAAGCTAGTGGAGGCTGTTTGGTCAGAGAGTCTGACCGCGAGCAACGCCACGAGAAGAGCGATCACATCCGACAGCATGTGGAAGGAATCGGACAGCATCGCCAGAGAGCCGGTCACTCGACTCACCACCACCTCCACCACGAAATAGCCGAAAGTTAGACAGAGCATGCACAGCAGCCTCGCTTGCTTCGGTTCCATCTTTCTGCTGCAAATGAATATTTCAGAGAAACACTAAATTACATCCTAGTTGTTTAACCGTGATGAACAACACTTCATCCATCCAGTACTCCCTTTGCGCACCAAACCGTGCCTTTAAATGCACTGTCACTGTGCGCTGTCGCTACTGGCAACGATGCAGCTATACAAACAAGCCAAGAAAAAAGTTACGCATCTCATCTACGCGTTCCAAGAAGAAGAGAAATATGATCAGATCTAATCCACAGGTCATCTTGAAATTCCGTTTGTAATACCCCTTTACACACGGTTCAGTTTACTTTCTCCACACGGACCTTTGGCCGAAACACGCCTTCGTCTTTTCTTATTGGGTGAATATGATGGGACGTGCACATGTCTGAATCCTAAATCAGCACCTATTACCCATATAAAAGCACCTAGGGTACAAAACAATGGCTTTTACACTCCACACAGTGCAGTATACATAAAAAGTAAGTATTTGTAATTCAGAATATGATGGAAGAGGAAAACAGAAGCGTTGGCAATAATAATAATAATAATAATAATAATAATAATAATAATAATAATAATAATAATAATAATAGTCATCATCATCATCATCATCATCATCATATTGTAACAATGCTTAATACTCACTTATTCATTTATTTACATGCTTTAAAAAATCTAAACCCTTGCAATGAGTAATATGTTGATCCTAAACATATTGTTTGCTGCATTTTTTTAATTATTATATTAACTCCCCCACACATTCATATTTTAAAAGTATTGCTGTATTTTCTGTGTGGTCTATAAATACCATAACCTGTGCTTAATATTATACTTAATAAAAAACATCCTTGTTGAGAATCGCTGACAACTGAGCCTTTATCCTCGCTGTGGATCTCGAGCCTGTCCTGGGACACTGGGCTCCAGCCCACTGCGTCATGAATATGTAATTATGTCAGGTTAAAACTCAAGACCCAGTATTGATTAAATACTCATATTAGTATGATTGAATTCACAGATTAAAGATGGCAAGACCACACTGCTTCACATAAGGGGGTGGCGCACTTGGAAGAACCCCCAAAATTTTTGGCTGCCAGCCTGATAAGAAAAAAAAAAATCACCACGCTGCTGAGCAGATCCGACTCAATAAGATGATGATGATGATGGTGGTCACAATAACAATAGGCTAATAATAATATTCATTATTATTCCTTTATAAGAAGCGGAAAAACAACAATAACAAGAAGAAAATGAATTTTAGTAGCCATATGTGTATGATTACTATTATTATAATTATTATAAAAAATTATTCTACGCAGTTTTTATGTCCTGGAGGTGGGAGTGATGTTCTACCTATCAGTGTGAGTCTCGGCGCTCTATTGTGTGTGTGTGTGTGTGTGTGTGTACTGCAGCGCTGCAGGGTGTGGTGGATGGAGGATAGAGGTGGGAAGCTGGATATCGCGCTGTCTGTAACGGATGCCGTTACTGGAGCTTTAATCCCCTTCTCTAAGGCAGAATCTGTTTGTTAACTCAATCGTTTCCAAGTAAGTGTCATATGTGTATATACAAACGGATTAAGCTTTTCTCGTGGGAAAAGATGCTTTCTGGACTACGTGGGAAGTTGGGCGTTTTTCTTGTGGACGATCGCTCACGCTTAGCCTTTCCAAGACTTGGTATACTTCGTAGAGGCTTTTACATGTAGCGACAGCACCTAGTATAGCAAAATGTCTAAGAGAAACAGTATGGTGATGCTGCGGCCGCGGTCCATGTCGCTGGGTAAAAAAGCGGAGACGGTGAAGGTGGTGGTTCGGTGCCGCCCTGTAAACAAGAAAGAGGAGGCGATGAGTCATGAGAGGATTGTTGATGTGGATGTGAAACTGGGCCAGATAAGCGCCCGGAACCCTAGAGCAGCCGGAACCCTGAACAAGACGTTCACTTTTGACGCTGTCTATGATATGTTTTCAAAACAAAACGACCTGTACGATTACTCGTGCAAACCTCTCATTGACTCTGTGCTACTCGGGTTTAACGGAACTATATTTGCCTATGGTCAAACTGGTACCGGGAAGACATATACCATGCAAGGTCTGTCCATGGATCCAGAAAAACGTGGGGTCATACCAAATTCTTTTCACCATATCTTCACCCATATATCCAGATCCCAGAACCAGCAGTACTTGGTGAGAGTGTCATATCTGGAGATATATCAAGATGAGATACGGGATCTCCTTTGCAAGGATAATAATAAAAAAATGGAGCTTAAGGAGAGTCCAGAGTTTGGCGTTTATGTTAGAGACCTGTCTTCTGTCGTCACAAAAAACATCAAGGAAATTGAACATGTGATGAATTTGGGAAATCAGTCCAGGTCTGTTGGGTTTACGAAAATGAACGAACGCAGCTCACGTTCACATGCCATTTTTCTTATAACCATCGAATGTAGTGAGGTGGGCATTGATGGTGAGGAGCATATCCGGGTTGGGAAGTTAAACATGGTGGACCTGGCCGGCAGTGAACGTCAAAGCAAGACAGGTGCCCAGGGGCAGAGATTCAAAGAAGCTGCCAAAATAAACTTGTCTCTCAGTGCTCTTGGAAATGTTATCTCAGCGCTAGTGGATGGGAAAAATTCGCACATCCCATACAGGGATTCCAAACTCACACGCCTGTTACAGGACTCTTTAGGAGGGAATGCTAAAACTGTCATAATAGCTACAATAGGACCTGCTTCATGTCACTATGAAGAAACTCTTGCCACCTTGAGGTTTGCAAACAGAGCAAAGAATATCAAAAACAGGCCAAAGGTCAACGAGGACCCCAAAGACGCTTTGCTCCGTGAGTTCCAAGAAGAAATAGCCCGTCTAAAGGCGCAGCTAGAGGAACGAGGTATGCTGGCAAAAGAAAGGAGAAGACGGAGGAATAGTGTAAAAATGAAGAGAAGCATGAGCAGTGGGGAGGTGGAGACACCTAGAAACTGTGAGGTGGACATTGTGGAGATGGTGAAGGAAGAGAGACCAGAGGAATACTGGTGGAAGCAGCAGATGGCTAAGAGCTCTGCCAATGACAGCCCGGAGTTTAGGAGGAAATTAGGCATACTGGATGAAAAATCACAGACCATGGAGGATTTGTTGAAGGAACAACAGATTATGGGAATTATGATAGAAAAATACAAGGTTAGAACTTTAGTGTATTTTGGCTCTTTTAACTACACTGTTCTTTTCAGGCAATTAATTACAGAATAATTTGTATCCTGCTTGCTGTGATTTCCTTTAGGCCTTGGAAAGCAAGCTTCTGATTGGAGGCAAGAACATCATCGACCACACCAATGAACAGCAGAAAATGCTAGAGATAAAGAGACAGGAGATTGCAGAGCAGGTAACACTTGCAAATATACAATAACGTTTGTAGTCTTTTAATTCAATGTCTAATGATAGTTTATGCTAGGCATCTAATTCAAAGCATTTGTGTTTGTTATATCTCATAGGAGAGACAAGAGAGGGAGATGCAGCAGCTGATGTTTGAGCAGGATGAGGAGACGGTGGAACTAAAAGAAACCTATTCAACTCTACAGCAGGAGGTGGAGCTTAAAACCAAAAAGCTTAAGAAGGTAAATTTCACTTTCAACTAAGTCATCAACACAACTACACAACTACACGGATATTTTTTTTAGCAGGGATGAGGAGAGCAGGATGTTGAGCAGGATGACAATTCATTATAAGCCACGCATGAAAAGATATGAAACCAAACTACATATGTCTCTTTCTTTTAAATTTGTTTGAAATTCTCATAAGATCATGCCTTTTTATGGTTTACATTATAGTACATTCTTTTTATTCACAGTTGAACAAGTTTCAATGTAGAGCTCTTGACAATCTTTTGGTTTGGCTCTCAAGGGGAACATTTTGTAGAACCCAACAAAGGAATCTTAATGTTTTAGAGAGGTTTCCATAGAAGCCGAAGAAGCTAGGTAATTTTATATCCAGGACAACCATTCTGTTTTATATATATTATATACAACCTATCACAATGTCAGTACTTGCTCAAGATTTTCATTAATCAAGCATGATTTTTAGAATCTGATTAAACCTGAAAAACATTTTAATAACTCTGTCTTGTCTTTACTCAGCTGTACAGCAAACTGCAGTTAGTACGAGCTGAGATTGCTGACATCATTGATGAACATGTCACAACAAGACAGGAGCTGGAGCAGACATTAAATGAGCTGACAAGAGAAATGAAATTCAAGTACTTTCTCCACAGCTTCCGTCATAATAAGAATGCACCGAGACATACACATATAATAAAAGAGACTTTTTACCCCAAAGTGAAAAACTATTTTCAAATCAGTGTCTGAATATGTGTTTTGCAGGAATCTCATCATTGAGAATTTTATTCCTCCTGAAGAGAAAAACAAGATCATAAACCGGCTCCACTTTGACAGCGAGGAAGACCAGTGGAAAGTCTTACCCCTTCTCCCCTCTGAAAGGTAAGCATATTCACTGTATTTTACAATATTCTCTCAAATTATTAATTGCTGGTTGACAAGTAAATGAACATTTCAACTGGAACTTATTCTCCAGCAATTCTCCTCGCATCAGACAAAGGCCAATGTCAGCAGTCGGATACAAGAGACCAATCAGCCAATATGCACAAGTTGCTGTGGCAACAGGATCTCCTTCTAGATACAGGGTGGGTACACATAGGCCATACAGATTTTTTTTAGCTTTTTAACAAACGCATTATTTACATGGGATATTTATTATTATTATTATTATTATTATTATTATTATTATTATTATTATTATTATTATTATTATCATTATGTATAATTGTCCCGTAATGCAATTGATACATTTGCTTGCACTACACAGGCAGAAAATATCATGCTTCTGGAGCTAGATATGACATCACCAACTATGGTCCCACTGGACATTCAAGGGGCAGAGATGAGGACAAGAAATCTGCTCTGTGACTTTGCACAAAACAGGCAAACATCAACAGCATCACGCGTCATGCGGGCCAGATCATGGTGGGTGAGCTAAGTTGTTTGACAATGAAGAAACACAATAGCTCTTGTCATAAAAATGATTTATGATGCTTCCCTACAGCATCAGGGTACCTAGACCAATCGTGAGCTCTGGTTACTGTCTGTGCATGCTCCCATTTGGGTTTCCTCTGATCTCTGAAAAACATTAGGCGCTATGGATTGGCTACTTTAAATTGCTGCTAGGTCTGTATAAGTATTTAAAGATCTGTGTGTGTGTGTGTGTGTGTGTGTGTGTGTGTGTGTGTGTGTGTGTGTGTGTGCATAGTGCCCATCCATGGTGTATTCATGCCTTGAGCCCACTGTTCCCAGTATAGGCTCCATATCCACCATAAGCCTGACCAAGATAAAGCACTTTCTGAAGAAGTATGAATGAAGATGACCCATTGTCTTTTTTCTCTCCCAAGGTATCAAGGACCAAGTCTGCCCACTTCATCAACCAGCTCAGTGGCCACCGGGTCTCAGGTCCCACCTTCTGCCATGGGGGCATGTGCCAGTGTGCTTCAACCATGAATTGTTTTGAATATGGCAGTTTTGCCATGATGTACATGCAGGAAAAGCACCACAAGATCTGTTTGGCTTTTTTTTTTAAAACTGCTTAATCGTGAGATCAAGCTGCCTTTTCTTGTTGCACAATAATTTTGTATCAGAGCTTTGAATCAATCAATTAAGCACAGTTTGCTCTTGTTTGTCTATGTGTGTACTGTATAGTCCTGTAATGTCATACCTGAATTACAATCAGTGGCAACAGTAAATAGTTATGCTGCATGATAAACAAATGACCTGCAGTCTCATGATGCTTACCAGTTAAATGCTATGTAATAATCTAAGCACTGATGAGGATTTTCGGCCTCTTTACTGACCTCTAGAGGACACACGGATATAACACCTTTCAGTTTATCTGTCACATATGGCACAAGTCAAATCCATCGCACGTTCATTAAGTTAAAGCGACTCCTTTCCGTGCTTATATTTCAGGTTTTGCGGTCAGATACCAGTGTGATAAAAGTATAGACAATGTTGTATTGAGGCTCGTGTTCTGAATAAACTTGATCTAAAATAGCAAAGGATTTTAAATCATCCTAAGAGAAAGCACTGAGCATAGCGCTTAGAAAAATCATTCACACCATTTTTTACGTTTAAAAATGATTCATAAGACTTCAGTGATACAGCTGTCAAATCTAGAACAATGTAGAAAAAAGTAAACCGGACTGACATACATAAAAAAAGATTTTAACTGCTAAAACCTAGTGTACTGTGCTTAATCAACTTCCCTGTTAAGTGCATTGTACAGTAAGTTGACGTCACGCCCAGGGTCACATGACCTGCTACTTACAGTAAGGACCCAATATGGCAGAAATGGCAGGATTCGCACCATAACTGAAGCAACATTTCCATCTTAACAGTAACAGACTCTCACATTAGGTCGATTTCCGGGAACCGACCGCAGACATGAGGGAAAGACAAAAGAAGAAAAAGGGGAGAACATGGGCAGAGGCGGCAAAAACGGTAAATCTATATCATATTGGGTGTTTGTTTTTGCTTGTTTTCGCTTTACGCTCACACTTCCATAAGCGTTATTATTTCCCACCCGTTTTCCTACAAATCCCGCCTCCTGTGCCATGATTGGTTCATTGTACCTTGAGTCCTGCGGTGGGATTGGCTAGCAGTTCATACTGCACGGCAGTCTGGCCATTGGTAATCAGCGGACAGATCTAGTAGTCAATCCTAGCTGAGAAGGCGGGGTTTGCTAGAATACGTGTGGGGAAAATAATGCCTGTACAACTGTGTTTATGAGTTCATGACCTGCTGGTGCAGGCGGAGAGTTGAGTGTGCGAGGAAGGGCCTGATTGTGGATCAAAACATAAACTAGGCATAGCATCCATCTGTTTTATACCAAAACATCCACACGGAGTTATTCCTTAAGTTTGCAGACATGTTCAGTTTATAAACTTTTCATACAGGGACTATTTTCATGTTACCACCGGAGACGTAGCAACGCGCGTAACGTCTGTGTCTCAAGTTAGCTATGCTAAGCTAAGCTAAGCTAGTCAGAGGCTGACTATATATAATACTACTAATTCGACTTACTTTAATCGATATATATATATTATATATATATTTCTTTAAAAAGCGTCAGCGATGCACTGCATTAATTTTGACTGTGTTTATTACTGCTAAATCATGACACTTTAGGACGCATTTTAATGGATTATTTTGAATTAGCCTGTACAGAGTTGGCCATCTTACTAGCAACATGTCATGTTGGAGTTCTAAGTGGAGGTTAAGGCGATTTACATGTGAATTTTCGTACAGCTGTGAAATGAGATTTAGTGGGGGGGGGGGTTTCGATTAAATCTAGTGCTTTTGTTGTTTAGGAAGATTAACCTGCTGGACAACTTGTTAAAAGCACTAGTGAAAGTTTTCCAACGAGAGCCAGGTGTCAAACTCAGTTTCCGACCGGAACATAATGACGGTTTTTTTTCACAGATCCCAGAACTGATTATTTCATTTATTTCAGTGAAAAGAGTAACTAATTTCGTTAACTTATTTTTGCATGTGTAATATAGAAACACTACTAGCCACAATCAGCGTGAGCAACGTTTTTCAGGGGAAAGTAGCTAATACACGTTAATACAAGCTCAGTTGTTCGCTACAGTTCGCCAGAAGACGTCATGGGCTAATTTGCATATTCGTTGAATCGTCGTGGATTTTCCGAGGACAAAATACTATTATTTACATCGCAAACTATGATAAAGAGAAACAGTTGTAGAAAGTATTTGGGAAATAGATGTGAAAGAGACAGCTATGGGTGGAATAACTCACTTTTATTGCTTGTAATGATTACTAACAGTAGAGTTTCAGAAGAACAATAAACTGTGTGGCTGATCAGTGATTGGTCACTGAGTAACAGAGGAGATCAGTGATTGGTTGTTGGGGAAACAATAGAGATTAATGATCTCTATATTGGTCATTCAGGCCACTCAGTCACAGGCATATGCTGCATTTGATTAAAGGTCATACTTGTAATTACCGAGTTCAGACATAAATGTATATGATGTATATGCTCCTCCTTAAAGTGAGCTGCATAAACAATGTCAGATTTAACAAGGAAATATATATGGATGTTGATCGATAGCAAATACTAAAAACAAACAAACAACAACAAATCTTTGTATTTACAAATGGAAGTGCCACGTTGTGTTGTGCCCATGCTGTAGACAGCCGCCATGTTGATGTTGAGTTCATTTGCTGAACACAGAGGCACTCTGAGTCGAGAAGACCATTATATTCCTTTGGAGTAGGAATTCCAAAGGTTTTTTTTTTTTTAGAGGTCAGGAATTACGTTTTGGGCAGACTAAAGAACTAAACGCTGCTGCATTGGTCTCTTTTGGTAGAGACGTGAGGGTAATTCCACTGGTTGTCGGTCAGCAGGTAATCAAAGGGCATTGTGGGTTGAGTAGAAAAACATTAATCAAAGTAGAAAAAAAAATAGACCAGCGTATCAAAAAATTAATTTAAAAATAAATCCTGGACTCCTTTGAAGATTAGATATTCAATGGAGATTAGATGTGTAAAGATTACTGTGCATGTAATTGTGGCATTTTTTAAGAAGTGCATGTCAATGTGGATATGAAATAAAAGAGCGGTGTACTTTTAATTAAAGGTGTCATAAATGGTAAAATGAAGTTCCTCACTGTTAAAAAAAAAAAAGTCCACCATTAAATGGAAGATTTTTCAACAATTTTGTTGACACAAAGATGATCTGATTAATTACATCTCTCCACAGAGAGCCTTGTAAACATTTTTGGTGCTCCTCACCATTCTATGTAGCACTACAACCTAGCATTGCTAGATTAAGCTACAGCTTATTGTATGCTCAGAAGGCAGTACTTGTCTAAGACAAAGGAAATGAATCATACTTGGCTGAAGTCAGGGTATTACTAATCTCACTAACCCACTGTTACAGCTGGCCAGAAAAACACCGGCACTGCTCCAGTGCCTGACCTCATAATGAAAGCAAATGCAGTTCAGAGATGCTTGCATTAATCAAACCACATAGGAACATTGATCTTACATTGTGCATAGCGGTGAAAGGTCTCTGTGTGAGGTAATCTTCACTGAAACAGCCCATAATCCTTGATCAATGTATATTCTCACAGCAGCAATTGTAAAATATCTCAAAACACCCATATGATACTTGGAGTAAGGGTCTGTTTAGTAGCTTACAGCAAAAATAAAATAAGGACAATAACATACTAGTCTGCAATTTAGCAGTAAATTTATTGTTGACCAGGGCTGGATAATCATAAATTCATTAGCTAGCCCATGAGACAAGACAAAGCTATGGATTGTTGATTGGAAGATTGGGGTCTAAGCCCCAGCACTGTCAAGCTGCCACCGTTGGGCCCTTGAGCAAGGCCCTTAACACTCTCTGTTCCAGGGGTGCTGCATCATGGCTGACCCTGCACTCTGACCCTAAAACCTCCAAGGATGGGATATGCAAAGAAAGAATTTCACTGTGCAGCAATGTATATGTGACAAATAAAGGCTACTAAAATAAAGGCTACTAAGCTCCACTTTCCTTGGTCAGTCCCATGTTGTCCTTACCTGTAGCCCACTTACCTAGGCTTTTTTTTAAACACTAATGTATGACCAGCTAGTTATGTGCATTAATACAGACTGTGCAAAATAAGCAAATACTTGTGTACTTTGTAGGGGACATTGTTATTTAGCCATCTTAGGTCCCTGCAATTTCTTTTCCTGCTTGCAGTTTACAACAAAAAAAAAAAATCACGATTAACATTTTAATCACTCAGAACTGATCTAAAAAGGAAGAGGTTAAATATTTAATTATCTAGTGTTATCTAAGTTGGACACTTAACACTAAGTTGGATTTTATTTCTTATTAGTGAAATTAAAATAGGGGTGGGCGGCACGGTGGCTTAGTGGTTAGCACCTCCAGCGTCCTGGGTTCGAGTCTCGCTCCCACTCACTGTGTGTGTGTGTGGAGTTTGCATGTTCCCCCACTGCTTGGTGGGTTTCCTCCGGGTGCTCCCACAAAGAGGACACAAGAGAGCAGCGAGGATCCATGTGCGAGAGGAATAATGGAATAGCCCTGGACAGTTTGCGGTCATAAACCATATCAGCTCTGTGATATATATATATATATATATATATATATATATATATATATATATATATATATATATATATATATATATAAATATATAGCCAGAAAAAAACCAGAGATTTGGCACAAAGAATACCAGACAACCATACAATGATACAAGGTGGTGGAAAAAAGGAAAAGCGAGGTCAGGTCATATACAAAGCTCAAGCAGATACACACGCACATTATCTATTAGTGACAAGCAAACTGCAGGACTTCATAATTCAGATTCAAGTGGTTTTCATACTGGGTACGTTTGCTTCGATCCGAACCTGAGTGTGATTGATCCCAGTGCCACTGCAGCATTGGTCTGGTTTCAGACTCACTTGATTCTGTCGAACCCTGGTGTATTTGCATTCACCTTGCATCATTATAAATGCGCATGGAGAACACAGTGTGACTCTATATATATAACATGTACATACATATATATATCTTCTTCTTCTTTCGGCTTTTCCCTTCAGGGGTCGCCACAGCGAATCATCTCTCTCCACCTATCCCTATCTTCTGCATCCTCAACACTTGCACCCACTAGCTTCATATCCTCATTAATTCCATCCATATACCTCCTCTTTGGCCTTCCTCTTTGCCTCCTGCCTGGCAGCTCCATGTCCAACATTCTCCTACCAATATACTCATTCTCCCTCCTCTGAACATGTCCAAACCATCTTAATCCACAGAGTTCCACAGAGTTCACCCCTTCTACTCTTTTTCCCTCTCATTTTCCTCATTCATCAGCTCCTCAAAGTACTCCTTCCATCTCCTCTGTACACTCTCCTCACTTGTGAGCACCCTTCCATCTCTATCCTTAATAACTCTAACTTGCTGCACATCCTTCCCATCTCGATCCCTCTGCCTAGCTAACCTGTACAAGTCCTTCTCTCCTTCTCTAGTGTCTAAGCTAGTGTACAACTCATCATATGCCTTCTGCTTGGCCTTAGACACCTCCCTCTTCACTCTGCGCTGTAACTCCTTGTATTCCTGTCTATTCTCTTCAGTCCTGTCCATGTCCCACTTCTTCTTGGCTAACCTCTTCCTCAGGATACTATCCTGAACTTCCTCATTCCACCACCAAGTCTCCTTATCTTCTTTCCTCCTTCCAGATGACACACCCAGCACCTATCTCCCTGTCTCCCTGATCACTTCTGCTGTAGTTTCCCAGTCATCTGGCAGCACGACCTAACCACCCAGAGCCTGCCTCAACTTCTGTCTAAATTTCTCACAACATTCCTCCTTTTTCAGCTTCCACCACTTGGTTTTCTTCTCTATCTCTGACCTCTTCTTCTTACAGACCATCAAAGTCATCCTACACACCACCATCCTATGCTGTCTGGCTACACTCTCTCCCACTACCACTTTACAGTCACTAATCTCTTTCAGATTGCCTCTTCTACATAGGATGTAGTCTACCTGTGTTCTCCTACCTCCACTCTTGTAAGTCACTCTATGCTCCTCCCTCTTCTGAAAATAAGTGTTAACCACACCCATGTCCATCCTCTTAGCAAAGTCCACTACCATCTGTCCTTCAAGGTTCCTTTCCTTAACTCCAAACTTGCCCATCACCTCCTCATCACCTCTGTTCCCCTCACCAACATGTCCATTAAAATCCGCTCCTATCACCACTCTCTCACCCGTGGGAATACTCTCCATCACCTCATCTAATTCACTCCAGAATCTCTCTTTCTCCTCTAACTCAAAACCTACCTGTGGGGCATAACCACTAACAACATTCAACATCACCCCTTCAATCTCTAACTTCAGACTCATCACCCTGTCTGACACTCTCTTCACCTCCAGAACATTCCTCACAAACTCCTCCTTCAGGACCACACCTACCCCATTTCTCTTACTATCCACACCATAATAAAACAGCTTGAATCCTGCTCCTATACTATGAGCCTTGCTACCCTTCCACCTGGTCTCCTGTACACACAGTATATCCACCTTCCTTCTCTCCATCATATCAGCCAGCTCTCTACCTTTCCCTGTCACAGTACCAACATTCAGAGTTCCTATTCTCAATCCTACACTCTTACATTTCCTCTTCTCTCTCTGTCTGTGCACTCTCCTCCCTCCTCTACTTCTTCGACCAACAGTAGCCCAATTTCCACCGGCGCCCTGTAGGTCAACGGCGCCGATGGTGGTCGTTGTTAACCCGGGCCTCGACCGATCCGGTATGAAATTCGTACTGATGATTCGCATGGTTAAATTTGGCAATGTTTTACGCCGGATGCCCTTCCTGACGCAACCCTCTCTATTTATTGTATTGGGACCGGCACAGAAGTCACTGGACTGTGACCCCCATGGCTAGATTACATACATATATATGCTATTATGGGACAAGCGTCACGATTATTAGATTAACTATTTCCAGAAACTCATATATGGCTCTGTATTCATTCATTCATTCATTGTCTACCGCTTATCCTGTCTATTCTCAGGTCACGGGGAGCCTGTATCTCAGGCGTCATTGGGCATCAAGGCAGGATACACCCTGGATGGAGTGCCAACCCATCGCAGGGCACACACACTCTCATTCACTCACGCAATCACACACTACAGACAATTTAGAGATGCCAGTCAACCTACAATGCATGTCTTTGGACTGGGGGAGGAAACCGGAGTACCCGGAGGAAACCCCCGAGGCACGGGGAGAACATGCAAACTCTACACACACGGCGGAGGCAGGAATCGAACCCCCAACCCTGGAGGTGTGAGGCAAACGTGCTAACCACTGAGATTTTAGAATTTATTCAGCTCAGAAGACTAAACAGATAACTTGCCTGCATTAATGTGAAGGGTGATACTGAGATCTCGAGTGCAGTAAATAGGCCAGGTCTGGCTCAAAAACAGTGGTTTTGATGCGCAAGATGTCACGCAGGTGAGAGTCACTTAGTCTCGTCCTCACACAGTTCTCATTAAAGTTCATAACCGAGAATGTCTTCTCGCACAAGTATGTCGAGCCAAACAAGCTCAGCATTTTCTTATCAAATGTTCGAATCTCTTGGAACCTGCCTTCATCCAGCTGGCGGTAAAAGTTGACAAGAGGGAGCTGTTGGTGCCGACTACGACACTCAGCGTCACACTGTAGCTCAATGAGCTCCAGCTGCAGGTGGTCTGGAGCGTCATCAGGGTCCATGGAGAAAGGAGAGGAAAAAAGCGTGATCTCCTTTTCAATAGCTGCAAGATCCCAAAAGCACTGTTGAAACTCCTAAGCCAGAGATGAGATTCTGCATACCTCCTCATTTGCACACTGATATTGTTCTGTGGAAAACTGGTCATTACTTCCTGCAGCGATGGGAAATGTGTGGTATTGGGCTGCGTTTGTGACAGGTGCCTTTGGAAAAGTAGCATCTTGGTCCCAAAGGCTTTGATGTGTGAATACAGTTGGCTTACCACTGCATTTTGCCCCTGAAGGCTCGTGTTCAGCGCGTTCAGATGTCGTGTTATGTCAGATAAAAATCCAAAATCAGCCAGCCAAACAGGATCAGATAGTTCTGGCATCGGTTGTCCATTTTCTGCTAAGAATTGTCCGATAGCTTATTTGTACATGTGTATTTTATACTGTGGTCAACAGTGCTGGAGGGCCGCATATTATTGATTTTATGACAGAGGCTGGTGGAAATTTAAACACGGGCCGCAATTGGCCCCCGGGCCGGACTTTGGACATGCCTGACATACAGAGACAGTGAAATCCAGTAAAGTTTGTGTGCTTAATATATGGTGTAGGCAGGAAATAAAAATGACCAACAAGGAAGTGTTTAGAATTCAGGAGAAGGTGCCCTCTGGTGTCCCTGCTAGATGTATCAGTCATATTAAAAGACTACTGAACATGATAGTCTGCTGTGCAACTGCGAATGAAATACTGTATACCTGTAAGACTGGATACATAATCTGCTTGCTTCAGGTATCAGGATTAGTGGTTTGTCCACCCTTGCTGATATCACTTGTCTCGTATTTGGTTTGCATTGTTTTGATTCACTCAGTTCCTCCTTTTTTTCCTCAGGTGCTTGAGAAGTACCCAAACACACCGATGAGTCATAAAGAGATCCTGCAGGTGATTCAGCGAGAACGACTCAAGGAAATAAGGTGGGGATATCATCTCCTAGTTTCATATTAGTTTTATTGCATTCACATTTTAGGCCAGATCCATTTAGTTCACATGTGTGCGCGCACACACACACACACACACACACACACACACACACACACACACACACACTTCTAATTAATACATTTCTTTTTTGTTGCAATGATCCTTATCTCTTCCAGAAGGTAAGATTATATGAGAGTTTATCCTAACCTTTTTTCTTACACTAACTTCCATATAGCAGCGTTTGCATGCTATTAACATCCCCTAATTGACACAGCATGCAAATGGTGTTTAAAAGACACTAAAAGGCAGTCTCACTGGCTGTAGCTCTCATATTAGTGCTTTTTCATGACAGTGACTACAGTGACTAGAGGCAGAGTCACGATTATCCTTGCTCTTGTGTTATGCTTGTTGTTTTTTCACTCCTGTCCTTCAATCCCACTCTGTGCCTCACAGCCTTGAGCTTCGGTGCCAAGACTTCTCGGCAAATCAGTATGGTTTGAAGAGAACATTATAATCTTCACAGTTGCTATTATGGGACAAGCGTCACAATTATTATAGTAACTATTTCCAGAAACTCATATATGGTTCTGTATAATGAAGTTTTTATTCTTTGTGTGCATAACAATATTTTAATATTGAGTGTGTAAGAAGACAACGGTACAGTCATGGGTAAATTATTATTTGCATGTTAGGTCTTAAAAATAATGCTTTCTTTTTTGCTGTTTGCGTGTGCTTATTGAACTAAAGCTGTAATCTGAAACCTACTTTAAATAAACTTTCCGTAGTACAATATATGTGCACATACACTGTGTTACACTTTTCTGTCTTATTGTATGCAGTGGGACTTCCCCCCTCGCCTGCCTCAACGCCATGCTCCACACAAACTCCCGGGGTGAGGAGGGGATTTTCTACAAAGTTCCTGGTCGAATGGGAGTCTATACACTGAAGGTGACTGTGCTATAATACTGAAACCAAAGTCTACGAGCAGCTTTAATAAAAAAATGCAACATCCTTCACTATGACGGTTCCAAACAGGAAATGAAGATTACAACAAAACATGCTTAACCAGATCTTTCATAACCGCTAGTGCAATGTTCATCGCTTGTTGTACGTGTGACTGTGCCATCACACCACCCCATCAATTAACTAGTGACAAAGCACGAGTCAGACCGAAAATAAAGCCATTGTTGTCTTGATTGGGTTTGCTGCGGATGATCGTCAGTAATGAGTGTTTACGCGTAGCACTCACGCTCTGCAATTGTGATTAATCTAAAGAGAAACACAGTGACTCATTAAGATAAACCAGACTCTGAATTTTATGCATTTGTGTGCCTCTACGCACTGTTTGAGCAGAAGGACATTGCGGAAGTGGTGAAGGAGCTATCAGAGGAGGCATCTGAAGACAACAGTGATAGCTTGTCTGATACACGGAACACAGAAAACAACACCAGTGGCAGCAGCAAAGAGGGAAATAGAGGAAGGTGGAAAAGAAGAGGTACATCATTGTCTTACCTTACTAATGATTTCTATTCACTTTACAATTCATGCAAATTAGCACAAATGATAGACATGTTGACAGATAAACAAAGGCGATATATAGGCATTAGTTGTAGAGAAGATTCTGTGCCAGATAGAAAATAATAGAAGAAACCAAAACACTGTTCCTTCTGAAAGTATTGGAACAGCAAGGCCATTTTTTTGTTTCTGAGATGATAGAACAGAATTTCATCCGTGTTAAACAACAAGGCACCTTTGCTGGCAGAACACACAATATTTTTCATCTGTGTTAAACAGCAAGGCACCTTTGCTGGCAGAACACACAATTTTTAGGTGAGCAAAAGGATAACAAGAGAAGGTCTTACAGTATTAAATACTTACATTTACATTACATTTACATTTCTGGCATTTGGCAGATGCTCTTATCTAGAGCAACGTACAAAAGTGATTTAATTCTCAATCAATGAATACATTAACACTGGTTCAATAGGACACAAACTCGGGATACCATTAGCCTAAAAACTGAGGTTTTTTTTTTTTTTTTTATACAACATAATACATAAACGGAAAAATTAGAGCTAGTTTAAGTGCTTCAGGAAGAGGTAGGTCTTCAGTTGCCGTTTGAAGACGGCCAGTGGCTTGGCCGTACGGACATCTAGGGGAAGTTCGTTCCACCCCCTCGGTGCCAGAACAGAGAAGAGTCTAGATGTATACCTACCTTTTACCTTGAGAGATGGTGGGAACAGTCGAGCAGTGATAGTGGATCTGAAGGAGCGATGTGCAGTGTGAGGAGTAACGAGAGCTTTGAGGTAAGATGGCGCTGGTCCATTCTTGGCTTTGTAGGCAAGCATTAGTGTTTTGAATCTGATGCGTGCAGCTACCGGAAGCCAGTGGAGGGAACGCAGCAGTGGGGTGGTGTGGGAGAACTTAGGCAGGTTGAAAACAAGTCGTGCAGCTGCATTTTGGATCATTTGCAGTGGGTGAATTGTGTTCAGAGGTAGACCTGCCAGAAGAGAGTTGCAGTTGTCCAATCTTGAAGTGACCAGAGACTGAACAAGCACCTGAGTAGCCTGTGTGGATAGAAATGGCCGAATTCTTCTGATGTTGTATAGAAGAAACTGACATGAGCATGTCATGACATTAGTGACATGGGAGGAAAAGGACAGTTGATTGTCCATGGTTTCCCCAAGGTTGTGAGCAGTGGCTGAAGGGGAAATCAGAGTTGTTCAGAGATATCGCAAGGTCTTGGGCTGGGGATGGATCACCTGGGATGACCAGCAGCTCAGTTTTGCTGGGATTGAGTTTCAGCTGACGAGCCGTCATCCAAGATGAAATGTTCACCAGACACACTGAGATCCGAGCAGAAGCTGTGGTATCTGAGGGAGGGAAGGAGAAGATAAGTTGGGTGTCATCGGCATATCAGTGGTATGAAAATCCATGTGAGGATATAACTTTGCCAAGAGAGTGAGTATAGAGGGAGAAAATGAGAGGACCAAGCACTGAGCCTTGTGGGACACCAGTAGAGAGTCTGCGTGGAGCAGATGTCAATCCCTTGCATGTTACCTGATATGAGCGACCATCCAGGTAGGAAGCAAACCATTCCCATGCTGTTCCACAAATTCCAAGACTCCTGAGGGTGGACAAGAGAGTCTTGTGGTTTACTGTGTCAAATGCTGAAGACAGGTCGAGGATGATGAGGACCAATGACAGTTTGGCTGATCTAGCGGCATGTAGTTTCTCAGTGACTGCCAAAAGAGCAGTCTGTGTGGAATGTGCTGCTTTGAAGCCAGAGGGATACTTGAGGGATATCCTTGCTTCTAGAAACTGCATCAAACTGGTGACACTGACATGACCAAACTGACGCATTCTTCTTTTGTACAGCTTTCCCAGCTTGTTCCACCATTACTCAGTTGTTGAATGTTTTGGGGAAATTTCTCCCTACAGGTGAAATGTTGTTCAGTTGGATTAAGGCCTGCTGATTGACTTGGCCAGTCTAAAACTATCTACTTTTTTCCCTGATGAAGTCCTTTGTTGTGTTGTCAGTGTATTTTGGGTCATTGTCTTATTGCATGATGAAATCTGTCCCAGTTAGACTGGATGCATTTTCTGTAAATTGGCATACAAAATGCTTTTGTAAACTTATGCTACCATCATAAGTTATGCTTAGGTCATCAATAAAGATTAGTGAGTCTGTTCCCAAAGCAGCCAAGCAAGCACAGGCTATGACACTACCACCACCATGCTTGACCCATAAGCTTGTATGTTTTGAATCAAGAGCAGATTCTTTTTTTCTCCAGTAGTCCGGTCTTTCGCTGCATTCCACACTGTTGTATTGGCTATGCCATATGCATGGCTCAACCCAAAGATTGGACATTCAGAGCTAATAAGTGTTTAAACAATTAGTCTAACAGGTCAAACCTGGACAACAATTAACACCTCATTTGTGTGTCCCTATATTTTTAATCACTTGAAAAATGGATGCTTTGAAACAAAAGGTGCCATTTTTATAAGTAGTTTAACACATTTAGATGTGAGGATCAGGACATGAAATTGCGATCCATCATCTCATGCTCATCTTTTGACTTCAAACCCAAATGTGTTCAGTGTATAGGGCAATAAATAAACAAATGACCTTGTTGTTCCAATACTTTTGGAACACACATGCGAGTGCATACAAACTATAACAGGTTCTTTTATATGGTTGGAAAATGGTTACAGCTATGCCACTGAGTACAGCTTAAGAATGCAATTTGACTTATATTCCACTGTAGTACTACCATACCGCTACACTGCTACACTCATTCCACAGGCTTCCTGTAGCTGCCTGCCTGCACCTACTGTGTAACACTTTTGGCTAACAAAGTCTAAAAGGTCCTACCTACCTTAAAGCCATTAACATACCCTGCTCTGCACTATGCTTCAGCTGAGCCTCTAGCTGGACTCAACTGGTTCCACCATCTCTCAGGGTACAAGGAAGACCTGTATCATGTATCTTCTTACTGACATCCAGTTGGTGGCATGAACCTCCCCAGGCTGTTCAAACTTGTCTGTCTTCAAACAAAGACGATCGACCTACGTCTTTAATACACTTGGAACACTTGGAATAGCTATTCCTAGCATTCCTAGAATTCCTAGCACCGAGTTTAATATACTGTAGAAGTCTGTCCGAACAAATAACTGTCTTGCCAAAAAATGGCATCTTATTGTCACATTTTCCTAGTTTTGTTTATTACAAGATCACCTTAACCCAAATGCAATATTTCAGTATATTTTGTAAATTGATTTTAAACGTGAAATAGTCTTGTTTTATTGGGGTATAATTTTACTAATTTTAAGAATTTATTTCTAAAAAATAAGCAAAATTGCCTGCCAATAAAATAAGGAAAATTATATGGTAAAATCTTATATTTATTTTGTTTTAATTATTTATTGTAATAGGAAAAACTAGATCAATTTGACAATAATTAAGATATTTTCACTTGCTGTCAGCATTGCAGTGTATGTTCATGTTTTTACCTCACTGCAACTGCTTAATCTTTATTTTTTGTGGTTAGTACATTGCAGCGTGTATATATATATATATATATATATATATATATATATATATATATATATATATATATATATATATGAGATATTTAAGCTGAGTTTTTCCCCTTTATGTCCCATGTCACATAGATCAACTCAGCTTTTAAACAGGAAATGTTTTTTTCTGCAAAAAAAGCACCCACTTCCTCATCTTCAGATACTTCAGAACTATAGAGAGCTATTGAGCTAGAAGGACATGTAGCTCAGTATATCCTGCAAGAGTTTATACATTTTACTGAACGATGCATTCTTTCAAAGTTGGAGACAGCTGCACAAAATACAGTAAGTGGAATACCTGTGTGTGAGCTTTTAAGCATTTAGTCGGAAACGTTTGATGAAGCAAGTGCTGTAAAGAACAGGAAATAATCATCTGAACAGAAGTATAGCAGTCATGTTTTTTTCAGCTTTTGAAACTTCTCACTATTGTCTTTCAGTTTTCTTGTGGCTTTTTTTTTTTCATTTTTTTTCATCATTTTGAGAGCAGAATAAATGGATCATGTACAAGTGGCCGTAGAGTTTTCAAAAAGAAAAGAATAAAACAGTATTAATCAGCATTATATTTTCTGGCTGTTTTTTTCTAAACTATTAGGCAGATGTTCAAATGAATTGTACATTAGCTTTTCTTTTCCTGAAGGGTGCAAAATACTGATAAGAGCACAATGTACATTTTGAACAACTAAAACTATAATTTAGCAGTTTTACAAGATAATTATCTGTTATAGATGAAGTATTGTTCATTTGAGTGGAAGTGACCTTAATTAACTCTAAGAGAGCGAGAGAAAGAAAAGTAGGTGTGGGAATGTTTGTGCATATGCCTGCAGACTTGCAGAAGTTGAAAGCAATGTTCTTTTTTTGTCTTAGGGCCGACAAATCTGCAGTCACAGCCATCTTCCCCACAGTCTCGCTGCTCTTCTCCTTCAATCTCCAGCAGCAAACTCATCTCTTCCTCGCAGAAACACAGCAAAAAAGCACTTAAACAGGTGCAAACATCACAACTCGTCCTATCTTTCTGTACACAGATTAGTTTAGTTGTTATATACCTGTATGCAGTGTTTATATTATTAGTGTACTAAACATATCAAATGCATTTAAGACTTCTAATGTATATAGATAAGTATATGTATAAGTTCATTAATAATACAATAAATACAAATTTGATAATACATTAGCCTTTTAAGGATGAAGTAATACAGAAAAAAGTTGATGTTAGCTATGTAATTTAATAACTTTGAATCATTGATTTGACATAACAGCATTGTTGATGAAAAAATACTGTCTCCGGCTTTTTAAGGCTCTGAAACAGCAGCAGCAGAGGAATCAGCGCCGTCAGTGTGGTATCCCCACAGCCCCCAGCCCACGACTTCTACTTAAAACCGTTAAAAAAATGGCTGATTCTGCGTCCTCCAATACTGGTACGCTCTCATTTTTAACAGAATTGTATTTAAAAAAAAATATATATATATAATACATAGATATTAGATGATGACATTTGCACAAATCGCTAGATTTAGATTATGATGGGTTTGTCACGCGGGTTCGTTGTATCAATACTAGTAGTAATAAGTTTTAATATTATATTAGTAATAATATTTGTTTAAATTGTCTAGTAAATCCATGCTTCTGCCTGTAGGCTGGGAACTAAAACAGTCAGAGCGTTGTCCTGCCAGTCCCCAGAACTCCACCTCTAGCTCTTCCTCTTCTGTCAAAGCAGAAGTGTGCCACACTGTTGGATCCAGGAAGATGTCTCAGCGTTCCAGTCGGCTCAATGCCCGTAAGTGTTTTCACTTTTGTTTATTTCAATTTAAACGTTATTTATTTATTTATTTTTACATTATCTGCAATCTTATACGCTGACATTCCTCATCCTTCTTAGGCCAGTTGAGACGAACAAAGTGTGAGATTGACGTAGAGACGCCTGATTCCATCCTGGTCAACACTAATCTCCGGGCCTTAATCAACAAACACACATTTTCCATGTTGCCCACAGAGTGTCAGCAGAAACTCCTGAAGCTACTGCCAGAGATTGACCAGCAGGTACGTGAACAATGAGGAGTATTACATCATTGCTTTAGTTCATGGTAGAAATAAAGAATGATAAATGTTCAATAAATTGCATGAAACAGAGCATTACTCTAATTGCAATGACAGATTAGTATCACCCTGTATTGCAGTCATGCATGGACGGACTCCTGAGAGTAACTAATTCTGCTTTGAACAACGAGTTTTTCACATCTGCGGCACAGTCTTGGAAGGAGAGGCTAGCCGAAGGTATGTTTTTTTTTTTACTATTACTTATAGATCATAAAGACCTTTTTGTAAAATATGACCTTAATACAATTCGTACTGTAACACGTTATGTGGCGTTGCTGCAGGTGAATTCACCCCAGAGTTAAGGCTAAGGATGCGGCAAGAGATTGAGAAAGAGAAGAAAGTGGAACATTGGAAAGAGCAATTCTTTGAAAATTTCTATGGAGAGCAGTAAGCACATGTTTTATACTAATTGTAAATTTGTTAAAGCAGAGCTCAAAGGGCATGTTGAAGTGAGAGGAGTGTAAAATTTATATCAGTACTCATTTTTAATCTAGGTCTGGGTTAAGCCTTGAGGAATCCAGAGAGCTGATAGAGACTGAAAGCACTTCTATGCCAGCTAAAGATGCACCCCGGCCCGGAAAAACAGAGTCTGGCACAGAAGCACAGAAACCAAACCACACTGTTGAGGTCTCCCACAAAGAGCTGAGATCCAGAGAAGTTAAAACATCAATGTCTAAAAGCCATCCAATACCGGAGTCCTTCTGTGCCGAGCTGGTTACAGAAAGTCCTTCAGCTTCTGATAAGGCGTCTTCAAACAGGAAGTCTGTGATGCAGGAGGATTCTACACCTCCTGCAGAGAAAGTGGTTGAACCATTACCATTGAGTATTGATGACAAGGGGCAAGAGACCAAGACTAGTAGCCCAACATCTCCTCAAGAACCTAGTTCTAAAGAAAAGGATAGCATAGAGAATGAGTCTTTAAAGGTGGAGGGGGTTGTGTCACGGGCATATGAAGTTACCACCGAGTCACTTAAGCGGAAACTCTCCAGTGAGCAAGAAGTAGCAGAGAAGATACCTCGGGTTGTTGAAGGGTCGCCCCTAACAACAACAGATGGGTCACCCTCAACACCAGCTTCGGTAACTGCACAACAGAGAGTGCCACCTCTTAAAGTAAGGCTTTACTTTTACTTCTTATCAACATATCTGTTTTGTTGCATTTGAATATCATTTCTTTTAGACGCTGAAGCAGGTTCTAAATGTTTCTAGATCCCTGTGTCACGAATCCTGTCTGCCCCTGGAGCTCCAAGCCAAGTGTCTCCAAGGACTCCTCATCCTTTGACACCACCCAGTATCCGCCCAGGATGTACCGGTGCACGCACATTAGCTGACATAAAAGCTAAAGCCAAGCTAGCTCGGGAACAGCGTGCTGCGGCGGCTGCGGCGGCAGGTGTAATGCGTAGAGGATCCACTTCAGGACCTAGCTCATCTGGATGTGCCTCCACACCCTCCCCAGTCCAGTCCTTGTCAGAAGAGGTTTCACCAGCAAGCAGTAGAAGCCAATCCGTATCTCCAGTAAAAATTTCCTCTGTCTCTCCTGTCCCTGAAAGCACAGGAGTTCTCTCACAATCATCTCCTTCCTCAGGTGCTACTGGGCAGATGGACCCTAGTTTTGTTCCAAGCTCTAGCGCAAACCAATTTATTTCAAAAGAAAACAGGTCCTTTCTGGCTTCCCAGGTCACTCCACATGCAACAAATCCTCATTTTAAGGAGAATTGTGTTCTTCTCTCTGTTGGTGGAATGCAGATATCACCTTCAAATATACTGGCATACAGCCAGAAAGCACAAGAGGCACCTTTGCCAGGGACCTCGGCGTTCAAATCCAGTTCCTCAATTCCTGCCAATAATCCACTGGTTGCTCAACTCCTTCAAGGTAAAGAAGTTCCCCTGGAGAAGATTCTTCCAAAACCACCTGCCAAGATAAATGTGCAGTCGGCGGCTGTTGTAGCATACAATAAAGGGAACCTGGCTGTTAGGACATCAGGGATAGGGAAGGATAAACCTGTAGATGCAGAGGACGTTAGCAAATCTAGACTGCTGCATTATTCTGGCAGACCTGGGACCAGTGTGGACAAGCTGGACAAGAACACCCAGGAGCAGATTCTCCATGTCCTAAGGCACAGAAGTCAGCAGGGCCGAATCTCTCAGCCATCCCAATTCGAGCCCTGTCTGCTCGGCTATCCAGAGAGCTCTAATGACCAACCGAGGTTCCGACTAGGCTTCATTGGACGAAAGAGGGTGTCCAAACCTGCCATGACAGGACACTATCTCCTGAACATCTCCACATATGGCAGAGGGTCTGAGAGCAGCAAACGACCTCATCTGGCCAACCTAAAGAAAGAAAATGTGGAAGGAGAAGAGAAAGACGGGGTAGAACTTAAAGAAGATCGTCACTCTTCTTCAAAGGGGCATTCTAACCATCCTGGGATTAAAGTTGAACAGCAAGGATTTCACATCACAAAACCAGAGGATGCATCAGGATACCAACACCGTCCTCAAATAAAGTTAGAGTCTCAGCCACTGAGTTGTTCATCCAATAAAGAACAAGGTGGCACTTCTACAAGAACCAAAGAAATATATCCAAGGTTGAACCTTGACATCAATAAACAGGGTACCTCAGGGCCTCATCAATCGGGTGACTGTAAGCCACAAGTAACGTCCTTCCAGTCACAGAGGTCACAGGATGGACAAGAAACCATGACGGGTACTTTCTATGGTGGAACTATCAGCATGTCCATGCCTCACTCAATAAATCATAGCATCACCGACTCCGGTGCCTCTCCTACAGTTACATGCAGTAATGAGAACACCAGCGAGGGGATGATGTCATTTTCCGTGACTGTCACTGCCATACCTGCAGGTCACCTTCTCGATCAGGGTAAGGGCCAGACCTCACCTGAGCAAGCCTTCATAGAAGCTTCTGGAATGGAGGACGTCCAATCGAAATGCTACTGTCGGCTAAAGGCCATGATCATGTGCAAGGGATGTGGGGCCTTCTGTCATGATGACTGCATTGGACCCTCCAAACTGTGTGTCTCCTGCTTGGTGGTACGATGATGAGGACAAAAGGTGATCGTAAAGTTAATCTATCAAGCAAGTAAGTGCGAAGCTGTTCAAGTGAACAGTGCACTTCTCACTGTGTTGATATGGCTTTTATGCTGTTGATCTCTGGCTTTCCAGACATTTAGTATGTACATGTACATAATTTGTGCAATGTAAAACTTCCTCTCAGTTCATGTACTGAAAACTGAGCACCTTGTTCTAGATGCAAGACCTCTTGAAAAGTGGCAATATGTAAACGCTGGTCATGTTCTTTGTCTTTCTTTCTTTCTTTCTTTCTTTCTTTCTTTCTTTCTTTCTTTCTTTCTTTCTTTCTTTCTCTCTCTCTCTCTTTCTTTCTTTCTCTCTCTCTTTCTTTCTTTCTTTCTTTCTTTCTTTCTTTCTTTCTTTCTTTCTTTCTTTCTTTCATGCATTTTAAAAATGAAAGTAATGGTATGCGATTATTTTTGTATACCTGAATATCATGACCATACCTTTCTTTCTCTTGCTTCCTTTTAAATCATTTATTTTTTAATACTGTGCAGCTTGTTGGATCACTAATAACAATAATATGTACTTTTGTTCAGCAAAGCAATTTTTTGTTGAATAGTATAAGCCTTAGCAACTCAAGATCCAAACAGCTAAAATACCAATTAATTTAGAGAATTACTGTGAAAAAAAAAGTATTTTAATGACTTGCCTTATGTCTAGGCTAAAAGTGGTACTCTTCGATGTGGGTAGCATCAGTGGTAGATATAAATATGAAGTTATTTATGGAGCAGAAGGGACTAAATACCACAATCTAGCACTAACCTTCAATCCCTTCTTTGGTATATCATGGAATATAAAGGACTGGATTATTTAGGTTAATAAAAGTGGCAATAATTTGTACATTTGTTATATTTATTACAAGTATGAACTAAATCATCTAAATTTAAGAGAAATAAAATCCCTTATATCTAAACTATCTTCTTTTTAGGGCTGCACTTTTGTATCAAAGAAAAACGGTAACTTGAACAGACTGCTCGCTGTGTAGTATGTTGTGAGTAAGTCGATTATGATGGGAGCTAAAGCACTTCTCAATGAAATAATCTAAGGTTCCCTCTCAGGAGCAAACCCAGGTCTTTGTCATTTCACTATTTGTCTAAACACTCACATGTTGTTTACCAGTGAGGAGTGTGAACTGACAACCAAGTTCCAAGATTGTAGATATTCTTTAAAACACAATCAAGAAATTCACAGTTGTTGTTTTTTTTTTTTTTTAAACAAAACTTAATGTTGATTGACATAAGCCAATGTGTGAAATTACTTGGTTTTTTTTTTTTAATGTAAATAAATATACGCTTTTTTGAGATTTTATCCACTTTTTTTCTGACACATTTCTTAAGGTGAATCACACTACACCGCGAAAATGATGTCTTAGCAAGTGACAATATCATGAATATAATCGAACTGATCTAGTGTTTCCTGTTATACTATCACAAGCAACTAAATCTATGAATATTAACCACATTTTAACCCTGTTTTCATTTCAAGTTTCTTTTTTTTATTCTATTTGTAGATACTTTTGCTTCTTTCTAAATAAACTGAGCAAAATTATCCGACAGAACAAGACTACTTGATTAAAAATACTAGATGCATTTGAGTATAATCAGAATATTTTCACTTGCAAATCTCATTTGGTTGCAGTGTATAATACTGGATGCTCCCTATTCAGATAAACAGGTACCTTCTGATATGTTTGTAGTATATTAATATACATAACATGTACAGGATATTGTGCATGTTATCCACCTGTTATTATCAGTCATGTTTGTGAAATTTCTGCCTCGTATTTCAGACATTTTTAAAAGATTTTTTTTGTTGGTAATATACCAAAGTCAATTTGTGGAAATCAGATAATAAGCAAATTTTGTTTGTAATGTCTGTGTAGTTTTGAAAAGTAATATATTTTAATTAATATATTTTAATATAAAAAAAGACTATTTACGATCAATTTTAGATAACATTTAAAGAAACAGGGTATTCTTGTCTAGCTTCTTCTATAAAGAAGCCTCCTTCCAGGGTATACATAACACTTTAATACCGATTTTTGTTTGTACCGGAATTCCCATGAATCTATTTTATGTGATTTAGTCTTACCTGGAATGCATTTATGTACTACGCAAGCAAATTCTTCTGAAATGAAAATAACTTTGTGTGGCATTAGCTCGCATCATTACAATTTTCCTTAGAAATCACGATCACACAATCATAACTGGGGATGTTTCCCGCTCTTATTCTTCCTGTATTTACATGTATGTGTGAGCTGCACAGTGTCGTGTTTGCTTGTGGTGTATGCGTAGAACTAGCTGTATGGAGTGTCTTTGGGTGTGAATGTCTTTTTCAGGTGATTTTAAAGGTTGTTGTGCGAGTTGGTAATTGTACCTGATCTGGTTGTACTGATATATGCAGTATAGTATACAGTGTGTGGATTTACACACACACACACACACACACACACACACACACACACAATAGAGACATAAAGTAACTGTGCTAATTCTTTTCTGTTCCTCTGATATATCTATTTTTGGTGTTGGGAATTTTAAATGAACACATTTTATCTAAGGTAAATTGTAGATGCTGATATCGGTATATGTTTGTGATACTTTGGTATACATTAAATGAGCAATATGGATTTCTTTTTTTTTTATGGATCAGTACTAATAAAAATTATTGTATTTGCTTTAGCCAAAATAAAACATCTCTCTGTATCTGTATTTTTTAGACACACCTTTTCATCTGTACATCTGTACAGTTGAACTTCAATAATGTCAATAAGGGTCATAAAATGACGTATTTTTAAAAAAATAATGGCACCTTCTTCTTAGGGATTTTATGCTTCATGCAATCTGTGACATCAAATGCAATCTTTTTATCATAATTGTGGCAATCACAAAACCCAGTGGATTGTGCCTCATTTTAATGTGTTTAATGTGTTTTGTTTTGTTTGTTTTTGTTTTAATATTCTACAGTTCTATGTAAAATAAAAGGTGAATGTAATATACATAACTGTAATAATCACTTGTAAGTAAAAGTGTGTTTTATCTATGAATAATAAGAATAAAATGCATTAAGTGAACAGTATTTTTGTCTGTTTTTTCCATTTTCATTTTTTGCAGCTGTTTAGAATTATGATGGCTCTTAAAGACTGGCACAGATAGTATAGTTTATATGGAATAAAACACAAGAAGACATGCTGTTATAGGAGAACCACTCATGATGCAGTGGTGTGATGCAACCTAATGTGAAATTAAGGAGCTGCTGCGCCTCAAACTGTATCATTTCCCTATAACAACATGTTCCAAAGTGTTTTATTCCTGTTATTTTGTGATTTTAGTGATATTAATAAAACACCTCATACTTTTTAAAAACATTCCTGTTATCACATTATCACAATTATAAACCAGTTGTTAACTCACTAGCCTCACACTTCAAAAGATGCAAATATCAAAAGATGCAATATTAAAAGATGCAAAGTCCTCAGTCTTAAAGGCTCTCACATGGTGGGAAACGTATTAACTTGCGGACATCTTTCTTAAATGTTAAACAAAGGTCTTCTTACAGCTTATCCGATCTATTCTTGGGTCACGGGGAGCCTGTGACTATCGCAGGCGTCATTGGGCATCAAGGCAGGATACATCCTGGACAGAGTGCCAACCCATCACAGGGCACACACACACACTACGGACAATTTAGAGATGCCAGTCAACCTACAATGCATGTCTTTGGACTGGGGGAGGAAACAGGAGTACCCGGAGGAAACCCCAGAGGCACAGGGAGACCATGCAAACTCCACACACATGGTGGGAATCAAACCCCCAACCCTGGAGGTGTGAGGCAAATGTGCTAACCACCAAGCCACCGTTTCCCCCGTTATGCAAATCATGGACCATACAAACCTCTGTGTATGGGTTGTTACGGAAATGATAACTTATTTGGATCTAAGTAAGGAATAATATGACAGACCGGGCTGTTATACACAAAAAAAAATCAGCGCAGTGCTGCTACTCCTCTTCTCAGTATATTATTCATTCATTCATTGTCTACCGCTTATCCGATCTACTCTCAGGCGTCATTGGGCATCAAGGCAGGATAAACCCTGGACGGAGTGCCAACCCATCACAGGGCACACACACACACACTACGGACTATTTAGAGATGCCAATTAACCTACAATGCATGTCTTTGGACCGGGGAAGGAAACCCCCGAGGCACGGGGAGAACATGCAAGCTCCACACACACGGCGGAGGCGGGAATCGAACCCCTGACCCTGGAGGTGTGAGGAAAACGTGCTAACCACTAAGCCACTGTGCCCCCCCTTCTCAGTATATTATTTTTTTTTATAAAATATCACAGTCTGAAATATGATATTCTGCACATAATACAGCAAGTAGCCAACAACTGCAATGCTTAGTTTAATAATGAGTCAAACATTTTAATGGTTTATAGTTAGATTTAATGTTGTGGAATGCACACACACACACACACACACACACCCCTCATTTTACTGAGAAAACAGAGAAAGCATAACTGAGACTTTTTCCATACATGTTAAATAAACGTCTCCTAACAAAATGTCACCACATCAGCTATTATAAGAATTACCTTGTTAAACAACACACTTTTAAATCTGTTTATTATTAGTCTTAGTTTATCTTAGTTTATATAGAGTCCACTGTACAAGTCCCTGTGTAGGAAACAAGCGTATTAATATTAACGTTCGTTTTACAGCCGGAACTACTTATTCTGTTATACGAATATAATACACACCTTCTGACCAATCAGATTCGAGCATTCGAACCGCGCTGTGGTAAAACACATCAATATAAACCAGTCATTGGCCTTGAAGCCGGAACCGCTGTCATAGCTGGGAATCAACAGCATAACTTCAGCAGCTCTGTTTTAGAAATCCAAATAATCTTTATTTAAATACATTAAATATCTAATACCTGTAGAAAAACCATAGTAATGTTTTAAAGGAATGTTTGCTCAGGTTGGCAGTGACTGTGTGTCGCTCTGCTGCCCTCTGCTGGTGATTAGCGGTACTGCTGTCAGCGCCGAGCTACTCTCACTCAGTGGGCGACTTCTCACTACTGCAGTTCGTTAACACACTGAATCAAACGGAGCGCTAACCACGACACACGCATAATGAGGGAGAGCAGCACGGCAGCGAAATGCCGACCAAACGCTGGAGTATGATGAAGCGGTATTAAATAAGAGGAGACGATCTTGTGACATGTCAAGAGCGCATTTTCATCTCCCGAAGCCGAGAGCGTTTCTCCCTCTGCTCAGATGCTGATGATGGTAGCGCAACCTGCGTGATTTCCTGCTGGTAAGATGATTTGCAAGCGGCTGTTTCGAGAGGCCGAGTCTCTAATGCTGTAATGATCTCATCCTATATAATGCTGTATGACGCTCTATACGACTCGGTGTAGCCCGCTTTGTTTTGAGTAAATAAGATCAAAGGGAGCTGAATTTGTGACACGGACGTGTCTGTTCGCCTCGTCGCGTCCTGACCGTGGAGAATTGTGTGTGTTTTCACGCTGTCATGGCTCACACCGAGAGCTTTTTGGTTTTGCCGAGTGGATGGAGTCTCTCCTCAGCCACAATTTCGGCCGAGCGCTCACGTTGGCTCACGTCAAAGCGCGATGTCATTGCCGCGGACCGAGGTGCGGTTTGTTTCATTCCAGTCTTATTTTGTTTCTTTTCTTTTCTTTTTTTTTTTGTTGTTGTCATTTTTCATCGTGGACAGCGTTTCATGTGCAAGCTCCAGCACTACAAGATAGCGTTATGAGGGCGCAATGCATTATTATCATGCACAAGGCGTTATGCAGTAATGATCTCAGTGTGTAATTCACACTCAGCAAGCGATGCGTATGACATAATGGTGTGAGGCAGAGCTCCTATTCGCTGCGCCTGAGAGTGGAGCGGCTCAATGAACACCAGCACACTGCTCTTTCAAACTACAATGCATTTGCTAATAATAATAATAATAATAATAATAATAATAATAATAATAATCCTCTCCATCTTCAATATTAACTCCATCATCATTATCTCCATTTTCAACATTAGCTTCATCATCATCATCTCCATTTTCACATTAACTTCTTTATCATCATCATTATCATCATCTCCATCTCCATCTTCAACATTAACTTCATCATCATCATCATCTCCATCTTCAACATTAACTTCAACATCATCATCTCCATCTTCAACATTAGCTTCATCATCATCATCTCCATTTTCACATTAACTTCTTTATCATCATCATTATCATCATCTCCATCTCCATCTTCAACATTAACTTCATCATCATCATCATCTCCATCTTCAACATTAACTTCAACATCATCATCTCCATCTTCAACATTAACATCATCATCATCATCTCCATTTTCACATTAACTTCATCGTCATCATGATCTCCATTTTCACATTAACTTCTTTATCATCATTATCATCATCTCCATCTTCAACATTAACTTCATCATCATCATCATCATCATCGTCATCATCTTCAACATTAACTTCAACATCATCATCTCCATCTTCAACATTAACTTCATCATCATTATCTCCATCTTCAACATTAACTTCAACATCATCATCATCTCCATGTTCAACATTAACTTCATCATCATGATCTTCATCTTCAACATTAACTTCATCATCATCATCATCATCTCCATGTTCAACATTAACTTCATCATCATCACCATTGTCATCATCTTCAACATTAACTTCAACATCATCATCGTCATCATCATCATCATCATCTCCATCATCAACATTAACTTCAGCATCATCATCATTGTCATCATCTTCAATGTCAACATCAACATCCTCATCATCTTCATAAACATCATCATTGTCATTGTAATACCCTATGTCCTCCTCAGGGTTTTCTGGTTTCCTCCCAGTTCTCAAAAACTAAAATTGGCTAAACACTAAATTGCCCCTAATTGTGGATGTCTGTGAATGAGTGTGTGGTATCCTGTGTTGGACTTGCTTGTAGATCCACTATGACCATTTCCATTTACAGTATTTGGCAGATGCCCTTATCGGGAGCGACTTACATTTATCTTAAGGGGTTAAGGGCCCTGCTCAAGGGCCCAGTTGAATCCTGGGATTCGAACTCACAACCTTCCCACGTGATCCTGACCAGAATAAAGCATATACTGAACATAAATCAATAATCAATGGTCCATCTCCTCAGGGTTCTCTGGTTTCCTCCGACCTTCCAAGAGAATCACAAGTAGATGAGTTGACTACTTGAATGAATTGGTGTGTGTGTGTGTGTGTGTGTGTGTGTGTGTGTGTGTGTGCAAACTGCTGTCCCATTCTGGGTGTACTCCTGCCTCCAGTTCCCAGGATCCTCCAGAACCCTGACCAGGATGGGTTAAGTACCCTAACCCTAACCCTAACCCAGGTTATTGAAAATGTATTTATGAAAGCACTAAACAGATTCAATACACAGAAATAAAATTATATTAAAGTGCTATTTAAGTGCAATTAATTAAGTCCCATTATATTTTAATGAAACTTTTTTAGCAGCCACTGAGCAGTATTCAGTAACCATAGACAAACTAATGGGAAACGTCTGTAGTTAGAGTGATTAATGTAAATCTGGACCCAATAACTGATCCTGGTTAAACAAACGCCTTTTAAAGTTGCTGTAAAAAGTACTAAACCTTTTGGCTTTTTGAATTTCTTGAGCTTGGAGTCAGAGCGACTGAAAGGTATTTACAAAACTGAACCTCAAACAGGCCAAAGATACTTCAAAAGAGCTTTTTCCCACAGCAATCTATAACTTCTGGCTTTTACACGGACTGCAGGCTCGGCACTATGCTTCCTGCCTATCATTAAAGAGTAATTTTGGCAGCCTTTGTATCATTATAGCAGATGATGCTGCCTTTGCAGATAGAGGTTGTATACAGACTCATTATTTGCACATTATTATAAGAGTTAAAGTGCTCTTTTGTGAAAACCAGCATAAAAAAAGTGTGAGTTTAACAAAGACCTTATTATAATCGCATTTTTTATTGAGACCAGATGGCCATATATGTAACATGTATCCTCAGCTAACAGTCTAAATGGTTTTCTGTTACAGGAACGTCCCAATTTTGCTTCCTTTTAGCTGAGATTCAGCCCAACTGACAGGTGAATTATTTACTTTACACATTTATTTACACTTTATTATGACACATAACATGCTGTATGTTAGTTTTAGTTTGTCTTTAATTAGAAGCAGTTCACTGCAGAAACAGTACGTTTACCATTAAAAACTATTTCAGAACATTTGTATGCCACTGATTTTATGGAAAATATTACTTAAATATTTACTCGAAAAACAGACAGAGAAATTCAATACGTGGCAAAAGGTAGTGTTTTTTTGCAAGCAGTTTAGAGACTGCAATTTTAGAGAATCATGACTTCACGTTAGAAGGCATATGATGCAAGAAAGGATGTTAAGAGTCATTATGTGTTTGTGCTGTTTAGAATGATTGAGGAGGCCAGCAAGAGTGGCAAGGTCACAGTGGAGAAGAGACAGCTCTTCATGGAAATGAGTAGGTTAACACTCATTTATACAATCCTTTGCCACACACTTAGATACTGTGAATATATTAAATATATATATTATATTATATATATATATATATATATATATATATATATATATATATATATATATATATATTATATATATATACATATATATATATATATATATATATATATATTTTTTTTTATATATATATATATATATATATATATATATATATATATATATATATATATATATATATTATTTTTTTTTTTTTTTTTTTTTTCCCCAGAATATATATATACTCAGAGCTATTGACTTTCTAAATCTGTAGGAATGTCATAGGAATAAGTCAAATTTCAATATGTCATGTCAAATATGTGCAATATATACTCACTGTCTACTAATAGGATACGCATACCAAAGATCATGCATTTATTCCATCAGCCAATCATGTGCAAGCATCACAATGTATGAAATCATTGACAGTCACATAATTGTTGATTCCACTCAGACTGATTTAAGTGTGAGAATTTTAATTCAGAATTGTGTGGAACAAAATCATCCAGCGAGCAGCAGTTCTGCAGGCCGAAATGCCTCAACAATGAGAGAGAGTTCAGAAGAGAACAGGGTCTCTCCTCAGCTGGTTAGTTTGAGCTGAGAGGGCGACTGCTGTTACTCAAATAACAACCTTTTATGACTGTTTTGAGCAGAAACATTTCATTAACTAAATCTGTTATGCATTATGCTGCTGCCACCTTACTGGCTGACTGTCAGATGGATAATTATCTAGCCAGCCAATCAGGTGGCAGCAGCATGATACATAACATCATGGAGATACAGGTCAAGAGATTCACTTAATGAGATGAATCCAGTCAGCCAGTCATGTGGCAGAAGTATGATGCATGAATATGCAGGTGACCAACTATTCCTAATAAAGCGGCCAGTAATAATGTGCCAAATGAATGAATGAAATGCAGTTAAGCTTAATATGGACTTTTAAAATGTGATACATATCAGCAAATCTATTTAAAATCTGTAAAGACCTACTTAAAGAACTGATTCATAATTAATCATATGATTCCCTTTGCTGTTACCAGGAGCCCAGAACTTTGATGTTATCCGTCTGTCAACATATCGGACAGCATGCAAGCTACGGTTTGTTCAGAAAAGATGCAATCGTAAGTTGTTTTAGGCGTGTGCCATCATTTCTTGTTTGTTTCACTAATATTAAATGCTGATGTAATCATGTCACGTGATGGAAAAGAAAAGTCTCATCGTATCATTTACAACAAACCTTACTGTTAACCATCAAAGACACATTTTGTCCTCAGCTTTCTTCTCTGCCTTCCCCTCTTCCAGTTCACCTGGTGGACGTGTGGAACATGATCGAGGCGTTTCGTGACAACGGGCTCAGTACTCTGGACCACAACGCTGAGATCAACGTGTCGCGGTTGGAGACCATCCTCTCCTCCATCTTCTACCAGCTGAACAAGCGTCTACCCACCACCCACCAGATCAACGTGGAGCAGTCCATTGGTCTGCTGCTCAACTTCATGGTGGCCACATACGACAGGTGCGAGCTGGCATGTGGTAACTCAGATAGACCTTAAGATAATAAATTTTTAATTTTAAAGTTCAAATGGAGCCAGAGATGTTGCCTAACATCATAATGTTACTCTCAATTTAAAGGTAACAAACTGTTCCTTATTGCTACGGTGATACCATCAAGGGTACATGTTTTATCCCTTTAGTAGAAAATAAACTGGAAACCTGCATATAATAAACCTTTAAACATATACTTAGTCACATAATCGGACCGTTAGTGCACCTATAGCATCTGCCGAGGTAAAAAAAAAAAAAAAAAAAGAATAATAGTGCATCCTAAAGGTACAACAGATGAACCATTGATTTGACTGGTTTGATCCTAGCAGCAAGGGAAAGTGCATTTTGTAACTTTATTTATTACAACATATTGTCTGTACTACTGACACTTTAATAGTAATATTTTGGAGGAACTGTTGTTTAAAATGATTCTGTAAATTACATTATATATACACTATAACTGACTGTATAGCAACAGTAGTCATTTGTTATCTTATTTGTTTTGCTATTGTTTTTCTATGCAGGAATATCTAGCTATTCACATTCATGTGTGTGTGTGTTTGTGTCTCTTATGAAAGTTTTGGTACATTTTAAGTTTATTCTATTCTACTATCCTAAGTTTGGTACAATACTAAATTCTTTTTACCCATCCTAATCTGAAAGGGTATCATTGCATGTTGCTCATGCCATGCTTTAATGTCTGAGTGTTAAGGACACTTGTTTAATGGAATACATTTAGCGTCAGGAAATTCATCTGTATTCAGTGCAGCTCCCACACTGTACATCGTTTTCAGTTGGTTGATTATTTTACTAATGTTGAAAAAAAGTTGCATATTTTTGTAAGACAAGCTATCATAACAGATTCAACTCTAGCCCTGGACTAAATGAATAACAGTTCTCCATTTGTTGTAATTCAAGGCTATGCTTAACCGTCCCTGAAGACTGTCATAGCTCTGTAAAGTGTGTGTTTGTGTTGCAGTGAAGGCCATGGAAAGCTCACAGTTTTTGCCATGAAGTCAATGCTGGCAACCATGTGTGGAGGGAAAATCGTCGATAAATTACGATGTAAGTACTGTACACTAACATTTCTTTTTTTGTAAAGTCGATTTATGGTGTTATTGTAGAGTAATATTTAAAATATCCAGTACTGCGTATTTATACTTAGCATGATTTAAGATTCATTTAAGGAATTGTTTCATTTTGAAATTTAAAATAAATAAATAAATAAATTATATATATATATATATATATATATATATATATATATATGGTGGTTAGCACGTTTGCCTCACACCTCCAGGGTTGGGGGTTCGATTCCCGCCTCCGCCATGTGTGTGTGGAGTTTGCATGTTCTCCCCGTGCTTCGGGGGTGTCCTCCGGGTACTCCGGTTTCCTCCCCCGGTCCAAAGACATGCATTGTAGGTTGATTGGCATCTCTAAATTGTCCATAGTGTGTGTGTGTGTGTGCCCTGCGATGGGTTGGCACTCCGTCCAGGGTGTGTCCTGAATTGATGCCCAATGACGCCTGAGATAGGCACAGGCTCCCCGTGACCCGAGAGTAGATCAGATAAACAGTAGACAATGAATGAATGAATGAATGAATGAATATATATATACATTAGCTCAGTAACATACTTTCCATACTCTAAGCACGACTCTAAACATCAATCAGTCAAATTTGAATGAATCTATTCTTTTAGTTTTTGTCCATTTATTAGCATGGCTTTTAGAGTAGTGTTTCATGTAGTTTCATTTAGCAAACACCTTGTGGTGCTGTTTGGTCAAACAGTATACACTCTGCTCTCTCTTCTCAGATATTTTTTCTCAGATATCAGACTCCAGTGGGACGATGGTGTTTGCAAAGTTTGACCAGTTTCTCCGGGAGGTCTTGAAGCTGCCGACGGCTGTGTTTGAGGGTCCGTCATTCGGTTACACAGAGCACTCAGTGAGAACATGTTTCCCTCAGCAGGTGAGGGTCTCTCTTGCACAGCACCTTTAATACTCCCAAACTGATAAAGCTTCTATACTGGTGTTGCATCTTACAACTGGCTTTGAGTGTCTTACCTTTGTTTTGCCAGAAGAAGATATTGTTGAACACTTTCCTGGATATTATGATGGCTGATCCTCCCCCGCAGTGCCTCGTTTGGCTACCTCTCATGCACCGGCTGGCCAATGTAGAGA
The DNA here is from genome assembly GCA_033459395.1 of Hemibagrus guttatus. Classification (NCBI taxonomy): domain Eukaryota; kingdom Metazoa; phylum Chordata; class Actinopteri; order Siluriformes; family Bagridae; genus Hemibagrus; species Hemibagrus guttatus. The sequence goes on along the minus strand of JAUCMX010000008.1, from coordinate 11,941,011 downwards.
ATGGTACATGCTACATTTTAGGGATATAATCGAATACAAATACATTATTTGGAATGGAAACATAATAGACAGAAATACAGAATGTGGTCTAGCTTCATTGGATTAGTCGTGTACCCTGACCTAAGCACTGTCTTATAGAATAAAATAAAATTATACTGATATATGAACTGACATAAACCTCATAAAAATGCTTTTATGTATTTGACTAAAACATGCTGAATTAATTTATTCAATGTTAACTAGTATGAGTATTCAAGGTCTCATTGTTCTTCATCATTATTAAAAGAAAATCTTACAGAAAAATCATACAGGCATTGAAACGTCATTGAAAGGATCGCAGTAGCAGTATTTTATCCCAGATTAGTAGAATTTTAGTTATTAAGCTAAAACATATGGTATTTGTTATATTTGTGAACAAAAAAACTGATACAGATGTTAGCATTGGGTACCTCTATTCTATATTGTGAAAAAGACTGGGTTTTAGGCTACATGCCTGTTTTTGATGCTACACACAATACATAAGACAGCATTGCTCTTATCAGTGATATGATATGAGTGGTAATGCGCTGAGTTCTGACTTGTTCATGTACATTCCCTTTCTTTCTCTCTCTCTCTCTCTCTCTCTCTCTCTCTCTCTCTGTGTGTCATGTTTCTGGTTCAGTCTTCCATCCGGTGGAATGTTCCTACTGCCGGAGTGAGAGCATGATGGGTTTCCGCTACAGATGTCAGCAGTGCCACGGCTACCAACTTTGCCAGAACTGCTTCTGGCGCGGCCATGCCAACGGTCCCCATAGCAACCAGCACCAGATGAAGGAGCACTCCTCGTGGGTATGCAGAGCCCCACCCCCCAAGGCTGTCTATAACACATTCGTTTCTATACCCAAAAAACACAGCTGCTGCTTAAAGATAGCACTAGTAAAATAAGCTATAATAATACAATTCGGAGGTAGCACAGTTGCATGTCTGATACAGAGTGATAATTGAATCCAGTCAAACTTTCTTTAGAATGTCATTCTTCTCTGTGTATTTAAGCAAATGAGTTTTTATTAAGATGTTCAATCTCTTCTGAAACTTGAAGACTAGGAAAAAATTCCTTCCCGTCAGTCTAGGGTCCTGATGAATCAAACAGTACTTTTTATAAACATACGTGACTAACATGATGAAAATTAGAACTTACATGTAATATTTACCTGATTATGGGCTGCTTTCTCAGATAAATTCTCAAACCCTTGTCCTAGGCTAGAACAGATTTCCTCTGAGAAGTACATTTTAAGACAAAAATACTGTCCAAACTTCCCTTTATTACTTTCCAGAAGGAACAATTCCTTCTCTCTGTAGCTTTTCATGACTGGGTCAAGGAGTGTAATTGGTATTCAGACAGCATGTGTGTCTAGCTTTGTCTTTGTGTCTGTGCCTTTCACAGAAATCCCCAGCCAAGAAGCTGAGCCACGCCATCAGTAAGTCTCTTGGGTGTGTGCCGATAGGAGAACCCCCACACCCTGTGTACCCCGAGGCCTCCGAGAGACCACAGGACCTTGCACACCCTACGTAAGTACTAGAATGTGACAGTCTTTCTGGGACTGCAATATTCTGTACCCTTACACCAAACCAAAACACCAGGTTGATCTCAAGGAGTTTCATTTAACAGATTTTCATGAATACAGTTAAAGAAGCAAAAAAGCAAAGAACTAAAACCATATGAAAAGTGTCACACTAATGGGCTCAGTTCCCATTTGGTTGGTTTTGGATCTCCAGTGGATCTGGTTGCTGTGGCAACTATACAGTATATCACAAATTTATGTACAATGAAAGTAGGAGTACTTAAATATTAGCCCAGGACTTGTGGAATGATGTGAAGTAAATGAAGAATAGTTATTAGCCTTCGGGTTCCCCATGAATTGGCTTCTAACAGCCATAATTGAAAATGTCATGGCATCATTTTTCTCTCTCTGTGTCATAGTGAAATTTTGACATGGTTTACAAGCTCTGTTAATGTTGTACGATAAATTATCTACAGATCACAGATGTCTTCTGTTGAGTAGTACAGACATTTGCAAGTGGTCACTCTCGTATCTATACAGATTTAAGTCTTAAAATTATAAAGCTATCAAGTGCTTGATTTCTGTATGTATGTAAGTACTCTAATGCAGTAACAGGTAATAATAACGCCTTTTTCTCAGAATTCTAGGCCTAGATACCCACTGCTCGGCAGAGCTTTACCTGATCCACCTTCTGGAGGTGTAGATACTTGATAAAAATGCAAAAACTTTGCAAACTGTGTTCTAATGCAATAGTAGTCAGAAGATCACACATGCAAATCCCAAGCACATCCCATTCCTTCATGTACATGGATGGTGGCTTCTCTGTTGTCGAGTTGACGCAGTGGTCCTCTCTGTCCACTAGAGGGCGTCTCAACTCACTTTAGAGCTGAAGTCGACTTGAAATCGTTAACGTACATTATATTGCCAAAAGTTTTGGGACACCCCTCCAACTAATTGAATTCAGGTGTTGCTTTTCAGGTCTCAAAGGAACTCTTAAAGGGCCAAGCTCAACCCATGAAAACCAAGACCTGAATTCAATGATTCGCAGGGGTGTCCCAAAACCTTTGGGAATATAGCGTATTTGCACAACAAATAATATTATTTAAACTTTAACCCAGAAGGCTGATAGCTGCTGCTACTAGTATGTTAGAAATAATACATGAAGCATCAGAATATTTATCATGGCTACATGCTACACCATTTAGAAGAAGTCAAAGCTAGGCAGACACATGACCTATATATAAATGCTGTTTTTTGCATGGTTTACTGCAAATGTAAAAAGTAAGATCTTGTGTTGGCTATTTCAGGAGGTTTTCCTACAAGAAAAGGGTCTCATTTCATTATTTATTTAGTATAACGGAAACTAGTTCCATTACATAAACACAACTAAAATGTGTCAGAAAGATATCATTAAACAAGCTGAGACCACTGAAGAACCTGCACAGCAATAAACATTTTTTTTCCAGGCTATATTTGTACAGTAAATTAACATAAACAGCCATATAAATAGTCAGGTATAAATTGAACTTTTTACAGCTTGAGCTGAGATGAAAATTGCATTGATCATGTCATATCTCAGGAGGTTTGTACATATTCAACACCTAGTAATTGACTAGTAATTACATTTACTCAATACTATACATCTAAAAAATCTCTAAATATTCTCTAGATGTTCAGTGACAGAAACGTTAGACCTTCAGAGTAGTGAAGGAATGCAATGCGAAATCAAATATTTAGTGTAGTTACATTTGTTTCTGCTTCTGTTTAATCTGAGTTAATTTTCTAAATTGAGAGTGACTGTTGATCGACAAAATCCGTCACGGGAATAAATGTCATTCAGGAAAAGGCTGGGAGGAAAAACACTGTGCATAAAATAAATATGAAAGCAAATTTTTCTGTTTTACTGCTTGGTAATTTATCAGAGAGGGAATTATTAAGGGCACTGCTGCTCATGGCGCTAGTTTGATTTACTGACACCCAAACTCAGAGGTTTATTGAGACTATAAAACAGCACTGTATATTAGATATTACAAATGTGATTTCTGGCTAATTTTATTATTTGGATATCTCTCTCTCTCTCTCTCTCTCTCTCTGTCGCTCTCTCTCTCTCTCTCTCTCTCTTTTTCTCTGTCGCTCTCTTTTCTCTCTCACTCCCCCCTCTCACTCTCCCCCCCTTCTCTCCCTCTCGCTCTCTCTCTCTCTGTTTTTATATATATATATATATATATATATATATATATATATATATATATATATATATATATATATATATAAAGCTCTAGCATCAGTAAAATGGCCACAGAGTTTAAAAGGTCAAATTTGACCACATTGACATTTGTGGGAAAGATGTTTGAAATGAGTTTTATAAGATAACAGGTGGCAGTGTATGTTTATTATAATCTAATGGTCCCTAAGGATATTTCCACATTATATTTACTAAACCGAAAGCTCCATCTGGTAAACTGAACAGTGTCAATAACATGTGTGCTATGTCACTTCTGATGTAACATGTAAGGCTTTTAATGCAGTTATACTTGATGTTATTAGTAGCAGCAGCTTATTACCTCTTTTTGTCCTTACGTGATCTGGCTGCTCCTTCCCACCTGCATGAAAGTGAAAAATGCATGCTTCCAAGACCTTTAGGCCCCGTGCACACGTCACACCACCATACTGCTGCCTTCAGCATCCAAATTCATGTCATCATAGGGCATAACAAATACCTAAGACATATTTCAGGTTCATATTGGAATATCAGCTGCAAGTGAATCGCTGTACATTTCCTTATTACATATAGTACAGGAACTGAGAGTGTTTAAAGTTTTAGACATTTTTTCTAATAAAAAATAAACTCTATAAAGAACACCACCAAGCTTGAGTTATAAGAAAATGTGGCTCATATTCATCTGTTTTCTGGCTGCACCATGTAATAATGTAAAGTCTGCATTGCAGAAGACTAATCTGGAGTGCATTAATATGTGTCTGCAGTTCTTTTGTTTAATTTCTGATTAAATTGAAGCTTATGGTGGAATTTTTCATTGGGGGTTTGCCAGGCTGACATCACATCAGGTCAGGCAGGTTGAGGATATAAAGCGTTTGCTTTTTTTTTTTGCCGCAGAGCTCAACCTGTCAGTGAGTGAACAGCAAGTGAAGAAAAATGAAACATCTTTGTCCATTCAGGATTGCTCTTAAAATCAGATTTAAGGTGGGATGTCAAGCTAAGTGAAACACAGAACCCAATAAAATAAAAGACATACACGGTTGCAGCGAAGCTCCTGTAAGTGATGCAAATGTTATCTGATCCTTAATTTTGTAAAAGTACTTAGCTTAAGATGTGCTTGATGTTTATGTTTCTTGTATTCTTTGCATCTTTGCAATTTATGAGCTATGAGACTCAGATTTTTATTCATTCTGAGAAATTCTATTCCATAGTCATTGCTTTAACTCAAATCTCTAAATCTGTATTTATATACCTAAAGGCAGATGAAGTTGAATTGATGGTATGATTTTAATTCTGCCCATGTTCACTCACTCCATAATGACCATCTGTAGCTCCTCGGGGAACGGCTACGTCAGTGTAAACAGGTCTCACTTCATGTTGCGCTTTCACACAGTGTTGCTATTGACCTCAGGACATCATGATCTTCATTATCGCACTGTCATGACTGCCTTGTGACTCAGCCATCAGACAGAATCCGGCCAGCAAATCTCATCCAAAAAAAAAGGGCGTGGGTGCAGTGCATGTCTCAACTGATTAATGTTGGTGCTTGTTATTTGGAGTGGCATAAGTGAGTTATGGATGTCAGGTTTGTGGAGCGGTGGTTTGACAGGTGATTGTGTATAGTAGAGAGAGATCAGTTTGTCTTTCAGATTTTCTCAAGACAGGCTTACTACCTCTGTTTACAGCTTCAAATGGAATATTAGTACTGTTTAATAAAAACACACACACAGCTGTTTTTCCCTCTGATGTTATTACTGGCCATTTTAATTTTAATGGCATTGGATATTACCTCCACAATAGAAAAAACATTATTACTATAATGTGTCTGGTGGTGCAGTGGGTAGCGTTTTCATCGCTCCAGGGTCCCGCTTTAAACCTGAGCCCAAGCTGCTGCCTATGTGTGTTTCCTCTGGGTTCTTCAGTTCCTTGTACCTCTAAAAAAACATGCCAGTAGTTCAAGCTACACTACACTGCCCTAAGATATGACTGTGTCTGCTCACAATGTCCTGCACAGGACTGTCATCTCATCCCAAGTGTATTGCAGCTTCATGCTCATTATTTCTGGGAAAGGCTCTGGATCCACCATGACCCTGTCCACGACAAAAAGTTTACTGAATATGAATGAATCTCTATGAATAGCAGCACACTGCTTCTGCTAAATAAAGTGGATTGATACTTGTAAATAAATTACCATTTAAATTAAATATACTTATATAGTATTTAAGGTCTTTGCTTGGCCCAGAAATCTTGAAAATTCTATTTCCTTTAAACTAATGCACCAAAATTTTTTATTTAAAGAAAGAAATCAGTGTTTATGATTTCTGTGATGATGCTGAGTTACACACCACGTGTACTAATGTGAGCCCGTGTGCAGAGGTAAAATTCCCGAACACACTGCTCACTGATCTTTATTTTGATGAGGACGTTCCACTCCATATTTCTCCATCTCTATCAGGCAGCACTCGCTTCACTATAATTATCCACCAACGAATAGAAACATCACTTGATATTGTGGATGTGACCTCATAAAGAATGTGAGAATCATTTTGGCTTGCCCTCTACTAAGGTCAGACATCTTGCAGGATTTAAAAGACATAAAAGTATATATGAGTGATTCGTTTTGTTCAAGCTGCATGGAATATTTAAATATAGCAATTCAGAGACGGCGCTTTGTGCCGGATTGATAATTAATCATCTATCTTAGGAGACAGATGCATGTCATTGTACACAGTGGAATGGGTCTTTTAGCTCTCACATCATGGCCCTGTTGGACAGTGAAAACATGAACTTTAATGGGGCACCGTGGGAGCTTCTTCATACAGCATGGCATCACACTCCACACAACTTTGGGGAAAAGATTTCACATTGTAGACAGGGTGCATTTTTAAATCTTAGTCAAAGGTGCACAATAGAAAAGCGTTCACTTTATCGTCAGGAAATTGCAAGACTGGATGCCTGTCCTGTGGAGTAGCATGAGCAGCAGTTCAGAAAGATGCAGTAGCAGACTGCACATGTCTCAGAAGAAACATATGCTGTCTTGACATTGGGGAGATTGATATGCTGTCTTGACATAACTAGAGAGTGGGAATTGGTAAATCGAGTAAAATGAGTAAAAAAAATGTTTCTGATTTGGGAAAATGTTACTGCTAATGTAATTGCTCAGGTTGTGTGAGTCTGTGCCCACAGCAGCCTTAGATTCCTGTTCTTGCCTGACAGGAGTGCAACTCAATGTGGTCTTCTGCTGTTGTAGCTCATCAGCTCAACATCAAAAGTTTTACATCTTGTGCATCCTGTTATGCTTTACTGCTCACCAGAATAGTACAGAGTGCTTATTTGAATATCCTTCAGCTGTCAGCTCGAACTAGTCTGAGCAATCTTCTCTTCTCTGCACCATCCTGTTTCAACTCTATGGGCAGTTGTGTTTAAAAATCTCAGGATATGTTGAAAACACACACCCCAGCCCGTCTGGGACCAACATCCATGCCACTTCATGTCAAAGGCACTAAGATCACCCCCCCCATTTGGATGTTTGATGTGAACATTAACTGAAGCTTTTGACCTGTATCTGTATGATTTATGCATTGGTGTGTGTGTGTGTGTGTGTGTGTGTGTGTGTGTGTGTGTATGTGTGTGTGCAAGCATATGCATTTGTATTCATAATACATGAACCGCGCAGAGAAAACGGGAAAGACAGTTAGATGCGTAGAGTGTGGGGTTGAGAGAGAGAGAGAGAGAGAGAGAGAGAGAGAGAGAGAGAGAGAGAGAGAGAGAAAGTAAGCGAGAAAGCGTGCATCTGGATCGTCACAGGGTCATGTGACTGCCGGGTTTCCTTGGAGACAGCAGCAGTGTTGTGCATTCAGATGCTAGTTCAGTTGAGCGGAGGGCAGGACAGAAGAGGTAGCTGGCCTCTGGATGTGTCTCAGAGCCGAACAAACAGGTGCTCTGTACGCCACGCAAGGTGAGTTAGTCCATACAAACGTATTTGTCATTTTTAACTTTGTGATTTTGTGCTCTTGGTGATTGAGTATGGTCTTGAACAGTGTAATAACATTAAATCGTTTGTGAGTTGTGATTGTTACTGAAGGTACCTACATTGTGTTGTGTTCTAATTTACACTTCTGAGACCTTGCCAGCTACTTAAATCAAGTCATAGCACTTTCTTTCTTCTTAGACTCCGAAGTATGCTTGTGTTTATTTTGCTAATGCGTTTTATCCTCTCAAAAAAAACCACACACACACATTGAAATTGATTATAATGAAAACAGAGGAAAAAAAGTCTTCGGTGACCTTTACAAAAAGAGAAAATGTTTGTTTTGTTTAAGGTTTACTTGTGTCTTGAAAAACAGCAGCATAATAATCACATTAGAAGACAATTTAAGGCAGGCGTAAATTGTTTTGAGGTTTTGGATTTCCCTTTATACTCTTGTGAGAAAACAGAGTGAACACACACGTGGGTTGGTGAAAGATAGTGAGAGAGAAAAGAAGTAGATATGACGGGAACGCAAGCCTGAAGCAAAAGCACAGCTTGAGCTGAGGAAAGTGTCAGAGAGAACTTCGGAGTGATAGTCAAGGTGACATTGGTGGCTGTGATTGCTTAGGGCAGCAGCGTCTCACTTTCAGTAGTTAAGACACTGGCTCACTGCTCAAAAGGTCAGGAGTTGATGCCCCAGCAGTGCCAAGCTGCCACTGTTGGCCCGTGCAGCAACCTTCTCTGCACCAGTGGGGCTGTAACATAGCTGACCCTGTGCCCCAATTTTCTAACAAGCTGGAATATGCAAAGCAAAGAGATTTACTGTATGTGTATATGTAATAATAAAAGTTTTTTTCTCTTTTTCTTTTTTTTTTTTTTTTTACTTAATATGTTAAACAGGAAATCTGGTGCCTGTAGAGCTCACCTGTGAGGAGAAGAAAAGTCATATTAAGAGAGGGAGCAATGTAGATAGTGTGGTCGGAAGGGCTCAGTAGCTTGCTCTTGTGTGTGTGTGTGTGTGTGTGTGTGTGTGTGTGTGTGTGTGTGAGGTCTGACAAGCATTTGGGTCCAGTCCATAACACAGTTTATCCTCGCTTTCTGCAATGTCACCTCTGCCTCTCTCTCTCTCCTCCCTGCTCTTTTTTCCATTTTTTCAAACACCAGCTCTAATTAGAATTCCTACAGACTCCTTTCTCTCCTTGTTAACTGTTAATTAGTTTTGGGCAAATAGCATTAAATGAAAATGTCACTGTATTGAAAGCAATTACAGTGAAGATGCCTGTACACGAGGCTTTTTCCAGCGCAGTATAGAGCTCTTTGACGACTCCTCCTCTGAAAGCTCGCAATTGCTGTTTTTTGCTTGTGTGCCCCACACACACACACACACACACACACAACACAAACACACCCAGGTAGGCTGCTGATAGGAGACAGGTTGGCAGCTACAGGTCTGTGGCCATGCTTGACTTGAACTTTATAATTTTGCAGTCAGCTGAAGCCAGTGTCCAACAACATGAACGATACAGTTTTTGTGTCCTCTGGGGCCCCCACGCCCACCACCAGGTAAGCACATGACACAGGTTTACGTCTGCATGCTGTCATGTTTAAGCCACTCTGTTGTCAGTCTGTTATAGTCTTAAAAGTAGCTTGCTTTGTAGTCTGTTAAGAGCAAGTGAGTGATAAATGTCTTGGATTTTCTCCATTCGATTTACTGCTAAGCTATATATGTTTGCCCACCTTAGGCAGATGAGCTGAAGCATTGAAGGGAGAAATTGACTCAGCTTTTGAAGGCTGGGATCTTTTCATGTGATAAGGGAGATAAAAAGCACTCAGGATGAGAAGCTTATCTCAGGAATAGGGTTAATCGGGTTGTGTGATTCAGCGCTTTCCTGTCCCTCGTCCCACAACACACACTCTCTTTTATGCTGTCTGGATATCACAGGCATAAATGGTAATATGAGATGAAATAGCATATAAGATGTTAATAACTGATACTTATGAGGTGGAATATAGGTGGAAGATATTGTATTGCATTACAGACACATCATTCAAAAACCTCCGTCCCTGGATTTAAGGATTATTCCTTTCTTATCTATGACTCCACACCCTATCACAGCTTCTTCTATCAATGTTATATATTTATATTTTGTTAGTACTACTATCCCAGGAGTGCTGTAGTGAAATGCCTTAGAATATGAAGTGTCATGACTGCAAAAAGCCTGAATGGACCAGATGTGATGCACAGCGCCTGAAGAAGGAAGAAGCTGCTCATATGTAAGCAGGGCTATAAATAGCTTGCCATGGACTGAGGCAGTGGGAGAGGGTTTGGAGGAGGGGTGGCACGGGTAAACACTTCATCCGACATGAGATCTTTACTGCAAAAGATCTCTGGTTAAAGTCTGGTTAATGAAAAGAATCGATTTGTTAACTTCGGGCAATAAGAAGTGTTACGCGTTACCATGAGTGAGTTAGTGCATAAGGGATGTGTGTCACAGCCCCGCTCAGGACTCCGATCCCACACTCTGATGCTTTTTGACTCGACGCTGCAGCCTTCTGACTCACGCTCTGTTTGAGTAAGTATGAGGTCAGCTGCTGGCAGCGATCTGGGCCAGAGGGCAAGTGGTAAAGGAATGTACAATTATTTTCCACCAAATTGCGGTTGCACTGTTGCTCAGTGGAGCATGCCAAAAATATAATGTTTCCTTTCAGCCTGACTGAAGGTTGTAAGGACGTCATGACAGCTTTTCGATACTCTGACGTGATTGTGTTTGGGAAGGGCCTGCTATGATTGATGATGTCTGGCTTATGCTAGGATATAACTAACTTAAAAATAGACAAGGTATTGAACTAAAGATTGTGAAGGTCTGGTTTCATAAAATTCTTTTCTTACAAAGGTCAAGATAAGCAACCTAGATGAATGAATCATGACAGCAGTTACTGTTTAATTCTTAATCATTAGATAATCATTTGCAGACAAGAAGCGAGAATAACGCCTACTGCCAAAACAGTCTGTTTTTATCGACATTTTTCTTCTTTCTTTCTATTCTACTTTCTACAAAAGTATGAGGAAATTCTTCCATGTCTTGGTGAGCTGCTTGTGATTGAAATGCATGTGACTGGCTAAGCCACAGCAGAGGATTTGCTAAAGGAACCACACGGGTGCATGTTTAGAAGACTTGGGTCACAGAACAATGGCCCATTTTTGGGTTTTTTTATATCGACTTTGCTGTAGTATATTTTTCAGTTTGATCTACTAAAATACTTTACTGGGTTGGCATCCGTGCAACAATCCACCAGCTGACAACCTCTAGTGTAAACAGTAAACCCTTACAGTATAATGGATGTAATTTTGCTGCTCTTCAGTAATAAAGAAAATAAAGAAAATGCCTTTTACTGTTCTAAAGAAAACGTCTATGCACTGGCAAAGTCCATAGTGTCCAGAAAAAGTTTGCCGGAGAAAACAATGCATTTCTCTCTACATCTCTGTATATCCATGTCTATAATAACGCATGTAATAGCTTGGTCTTGCGCAGGAGGTGTCAAAGCCAGACGCACGGACAGGAAAGTGAGCCTTTGTGCTGACGCTGCATGCTCACCCTCTTCCATCCTCCCTAACACTCAGAAGGCTCTCAAGGGCAAATGATGCTGCCTGCAATTTATTGTCAGCTGGGTCATGCGTAGCCATGCTGTCAACGAGTAAATAACCGTATTCGTTTGTACCAGATGAGTTTTTTTAATTCAGTGTTAAGTGATATTGACCAGCTGCTGCATATGCAATTACAGTCCGCACTGTTTTTGGCACTGCACCATGTGTAGCCTTGAAATATTGGTTCATTAGTTGCAGATACAATTTTCAACTGGATTAAATATGATTTAATTAGTTCTTTAGTTGGGTCAAAAGAGCCAAATGTTAAGGATTGTAAATCTGTAATTATACTTTAATAGATGAACGGTCTATTCAAGTCTTTGCAGGATGTGTCTTTATTCCTGCAATGTAGCTCAATGTAGCATTAACAGAATCCCGACACATCTTCCTCCAGCTTGTACTCGAAGGAGGAATCGTAAATACCATGTGTCTCTGAGAGGCTCTTGGCACACGGTAGCATTTTTAATGAACCAACCGTGAAGTATGTGAAAGTAGGAAGATCAGACAGATCACACTGACAGGATTCAGTTGACTGACACAGTGGTTCGGCTTTCCATAAAGCTATTTGCGAAAGGAATAGCTTATCTTGTACTTGTTTATGGTGTTTATTAGAGCAAAGGCTCCTGGCCTGTAACATTCACATTCATATACACTCTCCCTGTTGACTCATTGGAGGTCATTTAATGAGGAAGGGAAGCATATGCTCCATCATCTGTTCCTGTCATATGCCAAATCTTATAGCATGAGACATGCACCATAATGCGCCTTACTGTAATGATGCAATACAGTCTGACACGATCTGCACAGAGGGAAAAAAAAAGGTATTATGAAAAATATAAAAAATATAGAATGTAAAAATGTAGAATGATCTTATTTCTAATAGAGATATCTCTGGGATATCGCTGCAGTGATTGATGTGATTGTAGCTCAGGAACCTATTAAAAGATTAACGTCATAATACAGGAGTGAAAGAGAGAACAAAAAACAAACCCACAAGCCTCCCTATTTGGTGTTTGTGAATTAACAATCCTACACAAGGGTTTCTAAAAATGTTCTTTGTTTAGTTAAGGGTTATTAGTTTCTTAAAGGTTTTTTATTTGGAGCCGTCTCTGATTTTAAGTTTCTCCAAATAGATGAAACTTTTTTCTTTTCGAAAGCTTTGTGAGATGGTCCTGAGTGTTTCGATGTGTGTGATTGTCCATGCTGAGCTTTTTTGTATGTGTGTTTTTTGTGTATTGTAATGTTCCTGGTTCTGGCAATGGTATCCTTAAGTGTACACCTTTTGCCCCTTTAGTATGTATCTTTTACCTAGAAATGTGCATACAGTGCATCTTTAAAGCTTTATTTTAAAAGGGAATTACAGTCCAGTGATGTGTCATCTCTTTTTATCATGGAATTTGGTTGTGCCCACGTTCTTCACAGTGGTGGTTCATGGGTCATATAAAATTTGACACTCAGGGCATTTGTAGTTTTTCATTGTTTTTATCTAGTCTAATATGAGCAATATATTCTAGAATAGTCCATTTTTTTCACACAAACGTTTCTAAAAAAGTTAAAGTTAATTTTTATATCAAACCCATTTCTGCTCTCTGAGATACCCCCAGTTCTTGTTCATAAGCATTTAGAATTTGAAGGTGTTATCTTAAACCACTTAACTTCTGTGTAAGGTTACAACAGAGGTAAAAAAAAAACATTTCACACTGAAAGCCAACAGTGTCCTGACTTATTTTATATCAGGCTTGCGGCCATTAAATAATTCATTTCTTTATACTGATTGAAAATGTGCCATAAGTCGATTTCCATTCCACCAGCAGAATGGGACCCCAGCATACTGGCTCAGGTTCAATCTTAAAGATACATAATATTGATATTTCCAAGTTAAAGATACATATTAAAGGTACAAAAGATGCCAACAGTTTAGTACCCTTTTTTCTAAGAGTCCATTGATAAAGTGTGGTTCACTAAGTGCATACTTGGCATCCTGTTCTCTCTGGACAGCACCACTCTGGAGAGTCCCAGCAGGCTGGATGAGGAGCACCGTCTTATTGCTCGCTATGCTGCTCGTCTGGCAGCCGAAGCCAGCAATTCTACAGTGAGTATTCATTAATACACACACACACACACACACAACCTGAATGTAATATCTCTATCCTCTGCAATATGTACCACCTGCAATAATGGGTCATTTCGTAGCACTCCCAACGGTGTGGAAATTGAGAATAAATAACACATCGGGCACATTTATTCCACTGATGTTTGAACTCATGTGCCCGCGCTGCCATTTTTGCCCATGTGATATCATTACCTCTGTAGCACCATGTTGATTTAATAGCTTGGTTTAATGTGCCCCTAGTTTTTACTCTTAATCATTGTTTCACAGCAATGCCCTCCTACCGACCTGAGCTTCAACTTTGATGCCAACAAGCAACAAAGGCAACTCATTGCTGAGCTCGAGAACAAAAATAGGTGACTTATATTGGCTTAGAATTGTAGCATGAATAAACTAATGAATTTTAACCTTTTTTCAACATGTAGTGGGGTTCTAGGGGAAAATAAATGTTAATTTAAAATGAGTAAAACTTAGAATCACTAAACTGCAATACTAATATTCATTTTAATTTACAGGGTATCTTAAAAGTCAGGAGCCAATGAGATTAAACCTACATATATTTAATTATGTGGGTTTTTTTGTTTTTTTTATTTATTTATTTTTGGGGGGGGGGTTGATTTTGCTCCAGATATTCAAGTGTGATATATTTGCTCATCATATTCCCATTGATTCCTGACTTTTCAGACTCCCCTGTAGTTTGCATTTGATTTTATGGTATTATGTGTGTTCTTTATTATGAATGATATGATTTGGGGAAACAGGGAGATCCTTCAGGAAATCCAGCGGCTGCGTCTGGAACATGAGCAAGCCTCTCAGCCCACACCAGAGAAAGCTCAGCAGAACCCCACTCTCCTGGCGGAATTACGACTGCTCCGGTTCTCACACACACACTCACACACACACACACACACACACACACATTCACATCTACTGATATCCAACATGTACACATTCACAGTATTCTGCATTTCAAGACTTGAACAAAATCATCAGAAACATCAGATCATGCAGACTTTTTCTGAGATGGAATGTGCTTTAAAGCATAGGACCACATTTCAACTAATGTACCATTTTCAGACACCAGAGGGTGTCTAGGAGTCATAAAAGTGGTTCTTCAGTCATGTTCCTGTATACCTTGACTCTAGTCTTAGGAAAGCACTCTGTAGTTTATTTAGAAAATAACTGGTCTGTGACCTGTTAAAAGGGGACGAGATTACTCGTATACTTAAAATAACAAATTATTATACGTTTATGGAAAGTCTTTTTTTTTTTTTTTCATGCATTGTGTGTATTGTTATTCAGGCACAGAAAAGATGAGCTGGAAAAGCGCATGTCCGCTCTACAGGAGAGTAGGAGAGAGTTGATGGTCCAGTTGGAAGGGCTCATGAGACTGCTAAAGGTATAATTTGTTTTAGAAGTGCTGCTCTTTTTCGCTTTCTGTAAATATGTCTTTATTAGACTACACCATGGTCTATTGACTGCTCTTTCATTCTACTAACACCCCCCCTCTCTCTCTCATTCATGAATCTGTATTCTCTCACTGTTCCCTTTTTCTGCTGGCTGACAGGATGAAGAGCAGAAGGGCGTAAGTGTTCCTGACTTCAGTCTCTTTTATGATTGTTAGTTTCAAAGAGTTTGTTGTACTTCCACAGCATTGTGCAGCATTTTACAGAATCAACATGCAAATATAACTCAGATTATGTAATCAAGCAGCTTACATTTACTTTCTTTCTTTTAAATTCAGACAACGTTCAGTAGTTCATATGCAACAGTCCTGCATGTGCTGATCAATGCTAGTTTATTTTTCACACAACTGAAGTTCCCTGATTATCCTCTAATGTTTAAGCAGGCTTAGATAGTCTATTATAAGTAAAGCAGAGCATCATCACAGGTGTGCCTTTAGCTATAAGACAATATGAAGTTTAAGCTTGGTCCCCTAGCTTTATTTCCTTGCTTGGCATAGGGCAAGCTGACCCATGCATATCCCTGCCAAATATCAGAGACGTGCTTGCCTTTCATGTGAGCTAACCACCTCGCATCTAATGTGACTGCAGTCTGGCTGGCCATCTGCTGCCTGGCTGTGTGCCATGGCCCCTGGGCCCTGCACCAGTCCATGAAACACAGTGCCCCTTTTCTTCATCTACCTCTCCATTTGCCTGCTCTTCTAATGGCACACACATGGTTCTCTGTGAGCGTGAGGCCAAATAAGGTGTGCTGAGAACATATACCACCGGAGCAGGCTTGAGGTTTAATGTAGATCATATGTCTGTAGGTGCGTTAGCGCTGATAATATCGTCTGTGTGTTGGCTAGAACTTTGAAAGGACTGGTGTGTGTCTATGAGGAGTCAGGTTGCTACTCATCCAAAATGAGATCTGTTTCCTGTTCCCTTGCTGGCAGCTTAACCCAGTTTCTCTGCTATAGGCTCAGACAGGGGGCTCACCCCATTCCTCACCCAGCCACAGTGCCAGCTGCACCATGCCCATGCCCATCCGCTCCACCTCCGCCGGCTCCACACCTACTCACACACCACAGGACTGCCTGGCCGGTGTCAGTGACGATGTACTGGATGCCTTCTCTCAGGGTGAGACATCCCTGACACATGCAACAAACAAATTACCAAGTGCAAGGACCTTGGAAACCACTGTTATGGGGAAACGGTATGAAGAGTCGATTAAAACAAAACCCCTTGTATGTTTCAGGTGTACCTAGAAATCTCCGTAATGATCTTTTGGTAGCTGCGGACTCAATCACGAATACCATGTCATCATTGGTTAAAGAGCTCCACTCAGGTATTGCAATGTTTATGATGCATTGATTATATTACATTATAAAGACCTTGAAAGAATTTTATCCAGTTCTAAAAGGCAAAGTTCCATGATACTATAACCCCTTAATCTCTTGGCTTATTATTCAAAACTTTACAGTTGATGATGGTTTGGAAGACGAGGAGGTGAACATGAGGAACGGAAGGGAAAAAGGTGAGTTATCTTTTGTCACCTTTATATTTCTTTGTCTTCAAACACCAACTACATTTCTGATCCCTTTACTTTCCTCTTGAGTGAATTTAGGGCTTTCTAGTTCCATACGTAAGTGTGGCTATATGAACTCCAGATAACTGCAGTAAGATTCACCAGGTTACTCTTCTTGTGCATTTGCAAACAACTCCCAACAAAGTAATTTAGTATAATGCAATACAAGCACTGTTATAAAGTCACAAAGGTTTCCTAATAACCTTTTCATTGTGTCATAGATCCACAGTTACATATGGAACAGGTGTTCTGTTTCACCCCTCCTAACAGCCAGGGGCAGTGAAAATCACAATTGCCAACAATGTCATGAGGAACAGGACTTGCCTCAGGACTAATCAGAAAGATTTCACACCATTGGGAGGGGCAGTATTACCTTTGATTGTGGAAAATGTGCATGTTGTAGCAACACAGACTTATAATGCACATGAGGAGGAGACATTCCTTGCAGAGTGGCATGTCATAGCAGGGAATGGCATGACCCGTCTGCAGGTGGTGAAGGTGAAGGCTTTGTCAACCAGTATTTCTTCTGTGGCAGATGAACAGTCGGCCTGAGGACTGAATGGCCACTGCCAAGTCTAGATAATACCACAGTGTGTGCTCTGGAGTTTTGCCTGTATGGAAAGCTGGAAGGTCAATCAAGTGATTCATAATGTTGGGTGATTTGATCTTGAGCTTGGATCCTGGGTTCCACCAAAACGTCACCCGAGATTACCTGGCCACTAACACATCCAAGGCGAGCTTATCACCCGTGCATGCAATTCCCCAATAAATTTTACTGAATTGATCTTTTTTTGGGGTGGAGAATCCACACCAGTCTCTTAGGGAACTGTAGTGGGTAGTGGATGGAGGTCATAATCAGCATTTGAGCCTTCATAGAGATACCTTTAGCAAATATGGGGACTTGCTATCTAACAGTACTTGAAGAAAAATTATTATCTTTTGAAATGGGCAGTGCAACAGATCCAGTTGATGAGATGCTCAAACATTTGGGGAAATAGCCTCCATTTAAAGCTGTGCAATGTCCTGGACTACCTGTATGCACTGCCAGGATGTTCCCCTGCTAGTGAAAGCAGTAAGCCAAGGATTTTTTGGTCATTTTGAGGCCAAGAATAGGTCTCTGCGTCCTAGTTGCTGAATACTGTACAGTGCTCAAGGTGAGCAGTAAAGAAGCAAAAGCAAATAATAGATGGTGAGGCCAGCCATGGATGCATTTTTCCAAAGCTGTCCGTGTAACTCTGCCAGGGAGAACCACAATTGGCAACATGCTGGTCTGGCATTAGCAAAGCGGTGCACATCTGCAGTTCTGGCTTACCATTTCTTGATATATGCATGGATGTATGCATGGTTTTGAAAATGTATCCACTGCGCCATTGTACAGCACTCACAGTTAAGTTGCTCTTAAAGACATTGCATATGGATTGACCCACCTGTGAGAATTCTGTGCCAGGTGGAGAGACCTTGTTCTGTCCCTAGTTCCCTCTTCAGATACAGCTGATATAAACATAGCAGTTCAATCCTGAATTGTAGCTCAGCGATGTCTGCCTGGCAGTGATTGCTATCCGAGTCAGACACCACATCCTTAAAATGGTCAATGCCAAGCAGTGTGAACATAGCTGATGTCCATCTTCAGCTTTTAAGAGGTTCAAACACAAGCTCGGCATGGCTCCTTTGGATAAGTGGATGAGAGGAAGCACGGTTTTAGAGGACTGGATACCTGTAGCTCTGTGTGTAGTCACATGCTGGTAAGTGAATAGCTCCATATTGTGTACACATGTGTACAAAGCAGAAAGAGATATTTGGCTGTATGACAGTGGAATTTTTGCGAATACTCCGTTATACATCACTATGCAAGTTTCCCGGCACAAGAAGGTATATCGATGATTCTCACCTCTACTGGTAGGTTAAGAAGGGTGTAATAAAACCAACTTTAGTACAAAAGAAAACAAATAGAAAGTGGAATAAAGAAACACCAAGGCAAATTTAGAACTAATATTTAGCATAGACTGCTTTATTCTTTACCCAGCTCACAGTATTTGATGACAGATGTTTCTAGAAGATGGAATTCAACTTCCGCAAAATTGTGCGCCCACGTAATTGAAATCCAAACAAGGGTTAGCACTTCAGCTGTGTTTTAGCTCTCCTTTCCGTCTGTTTTCTAGCTGAGTCTGAGTAAAACAGTATGGAATTTTACATGTGAGTATAACTAATGTAAACACTCAATAGTTGTATTATGTGCACATCACAAAAGTTCAACCCAGCAATGCCTGTGTCTGGAATGTTCCTTTAGCGCAGAATGGTCACAGTCCCTAACCTTATGTCTGTGTTTAATCCAGTGTCAGCACAGAGGCATTATGGGAACAGGCACTCCACCCCTTCGTTCTAAATGTCTGGATGTGACTGACGAGAACCAGCGACAGCAAAACCCTTCCTGGCATTAGCACATAAAGTAATGCATGCTCTTCCCAGCCAGGTTTCACTATGTGAAATGAACACTTCATCACATTTTGCAGAGAGCAAGCTGTATCTACTAAGGAGAATATAAATATATATAGCGCTATATGTCTTATCTGTATAAACCTGTTGTAATTATGTAACATTTTCATTCATGTCTGCAAAGGAATGGCTTGTTTGTGCTTTGTCACATCAAAAAACTTTTGATTTCAGTCTCCGAAACGGTCACACTGTGCATAGTCGGTGTTAACACTGGGAACAACTCACTGATCTCAGCTGCAGCTCTTTCCTATAGGTGTCCTCCTCAGATAAAGATTTTGTAGAATTAGTGATAATGTTTTTGTTTGTGTTGTTTGAGTTTTGCATGAAGTTTCATAAAAGGAGGACCCTTGTCTTTGACCTGCATGTGACGTTTAATTTGACTGTGGTGAGCGTGAGAGTCCATCCTCTCACCCGCTCTGATCATGTTCATCCAAACTGCTGCTAGTCCACTCAACCCATGATAAAGCACTAGGTCAGAGCTCTCTTATAAAGCCAGGTGTTTGTCAGGGAATCTCTGTGAGGATGCTACTTTGAACCACTTGTTACTGTATGTTAATATATGTTTTTAATTCCATCTTCAAATTGTACATCCCTCGAAAGCCTTCCAGTTGCTTCTCAGTCACATAGATCCAAACGGCGGTGCATTAAAAAAAAAGGCAGTCTGTTTCAAAGAGTTTAAAGGGGGAAAAAGAGTTAGTGATAGCTGTATACCAGTCCTGTTGGACTTCTATTAGTCACTTCAAAAGCTTTTTAGTCAATAGTCATGCTCTAAATAAGTGAAACTGATGCTCAGGGACTAGGGATAGTGGCAAAGAAAGAAGCAAACAAATTCATGGCATTGACTTCAGCCCAGGAAGGTTTGCAGATCAAAGATTAGCACAGACCATAAAATCTTTATAGATTGGCCTGATTGGCCGATGGAAGTCAACAGAGCTGTAGCAGGAAGTTTCTGCTGGACTGTGTAGAGAGAAGATGGAATGTACAGTGGTGAAATAGAGGAAACATTCGAGGAGGGTGGGTGGATGGGGATAGAGACGGGGTGGGTTTGGGGTTTAGGGTTGAGGGGGATAGGCTTAGGGGCTGTGCATAAATATTTTGTTGATCTCTCAGATTTGAAAGTTTTACAGTACAGAGCTTTACAGTTATGAGCAAGAAAATGATACTGTACTTGAATTAAAAAGAGAATTCAGGTTCAATAATTGCATTCATCAAAATATAATGTATATAACTGTGTGTTCTGTTTATTCTATTGCTTTGGGGGAATTTGAATGGCAGTCAATCGATTCTTATTAAATAAAAAAACGCAACACTAATCTATTCCTTTCTGCATATGATAGAAATGTGACTGTTATGATTAGATCAACTCTTTGAAGATCATGTCTTGAAGTACAAGATAACAAGATAAAGTTAAGAGATAACTTTGTGGGAGACAATAGATGGGCAATAGGCAATGATTCACTTCTGTTGATTTACAGTGGTGTGAAAAAGTGTTGGCCCCCTTCCTGATTTCTTATTTTTTTGCATGTTTGTCACACTTTAATGTTTCAGATTATTCAGAGTATGTTTCAGAGTTTTCAGGTTTTTATTATTAAGGGAAAACAAAATCCAAAACTACATGGCCCTGTGTGAAAAAGTGTTTGCCCCTAAGCCTAATAACTGGTTGTGCCACCCTTAGCAGCAACAACTGCAATCAAGCGTTCTCGATAACTTGCAATGAGTCTGTTACAGCGCTGTGGAGGAATTTTGGCCCACTCACCTTTGCAGAATTGTTGTAATTCAGCCACATTGGAGGGTTTTTGAGCATGAACCACCTTTTTAAGGTCATGCCACAGCATCTCAATCGGATTGAGGTCAGGACTTTGACTAGGCCACTCCAAAGTCTTCATTTTGTTTTTCTTCAGCCATTCAGAGGTGGACTTGCTGGTGTGTTTTGGATCATTGTTCTGCTGCAGAAGTTCGTTTCATCTTGAGGTCACAAACCTACCAATCTATCAGTCTATCAGTCTGGAAAAGGTTATAAAGCCATTTCTAAAGCTTTGGGACTGCCGCGAACCACAGTGAGAGCCATTATCTACAAATGGCAAAAACATGGAACAGTGGAGAACCTTCCTAGGAGTGGCTAGCCGACCAAAATTACCCCAAGAGCGCACCGACATCTCATCCAGGAGGCCACAAAAGACCCCACCACAACATCCAAAGAACTGCAGGCCTCACTTACCTCAGTTAAGGTGAGTGTTCATGACTCCACCATAAGAAAGAGACAATGGTTCCAAGATGAAAACCGCTGTTGAGCAAAAAGAACATAAAGGCTCGTCTCAGTTTTGCCAGAAAACATCTTGATGATCCCCAAGACTTTTGGGAAAATACTCTGTGGACTGACGAGACAAAAATTTAACTTTTTGGAAGGTCTGTGTCCCATTATGTCTGGAGTAAAAGTAACACCACATTTCAGAAAAAGAACATCATACCAACAGTAAAATATGGTGGTGGTAGTGTGATGGTCTGGGGCTGTTTTGCTGCTTCAGGACCTGGAAGACTTTCTGTGATAAATGGAACCATGAATTCTGCTGTCTACCAAAAAATCCTGAAGGAGAATGTCTGGCCATCTGTTTGTGACCTCAAGCTGAAGCAAACTTGGGTTCTGCAGCAGAACAATGATCCAAAACACACCAGCAAGTCCACCTCTGAATGGCTGAAGAAAAACAAAATGAAGACTTTGGAGTGGCCTAGTCAAAGTCCTGACCTCAATCCGATTGAGATGCTGTGGCATGACCTTAAAAAGGTGGTTCATGCTCAAAAACCCTCCAATGTGGCTGAATTACAACAATTCTGCAAAGATGAGTGGGCCAAAATTCCTCCACAGCGCTGTAACAGACTCATTGCAAGTTATGGAAAACGCTTGATTGTAGTTGTTGCTGCTAAGGGTGGCACAACCAGTTATTAGGCTTAGGGGGCAAACACTTTTTCACACAGGGCCATGTAGTTTTGGATTTTGTTTTCCCTTAATAATAAAACCCTTCATTTAAAAACTGCATGATGTGTTTACTTGTGTTATCTTTGACTAATATTTAAATGTGTTTGATTATCTGAAACATTAAAGTGTGACAAACATGCAAAAAAATAAGAAATCAGGAAGGTGGCCAACACTTTTTCACACCACTGTATATTGTATTTAAAAAACAAAACAAAACAAAAAAACGTGCACTTCTGCATTACGTCTGTTAAATGCTTTTCACCAAGAATAAGTTCTTATTATTGTTAAACACTGTGTGAAATCAGATGCTTCTTTGGTAACAGTAGGTTTCTTTCTTTATTTTTGACACTCGATAGCAGTCGATAATGATGTATGAATGCTTAACGTCTGAATTACAGAAAATAACGCTGATTTTAGATGGAAACTCGGTTGTGATGGATGTTAAAAGTGGTAAAGCAGGTTTGAAACATTCACGTCAGACGTACATGCTTTAAAATCCGAATTCGATAACTCATTTGCTTTGTAATTCTTACTCTACTGTGTAAAGTACAAATGGAACAGATTTTTTGCTTTGAAAGGTGGATAGGAACGATCATGTTGTTTCATTTGCTACAAATATGAATGCAATCTTATGATGTAGGTGTGCCTAGATGTACTGTATAAAGTGCTCTATAAATAATAATAATTAAAAAAAAAAGTATTCTGCACATGTGCAAGTCAACGCTTAGATAGGAGTTTTAGTATGTGACTTTGTAGGAATGCAATTATTTATCTGTGCTCATTGGAAAACTTCTTGTTCTGCCTTTAAATTTGTGCCAAACTGTTTGCCAAACTTTTGTGTGTCCTTCCGTCCTTGTTCTGTGTGTTTGTGTTTTATCACAGCCTACGATTCCGAATTTATCCAAATAGTACACTGAGAAGGTTCACAATCATGAAAGATTAAACACTACACATACTCAAGTTTGCAAAATTAACCCTGGGATAAAATATTTATTAACACTGTACTATATGCCACAAATTCTACAAGTGGATCTGTAGTGTCATACTGTCTGAACATACCGGTACATTAAATACTGCTTTAATTTTTAATATCCTGTTGTAATTATATGATTTGTTTGAAAATCCAGAACCTGTCACTTAAAATGATATGCTCGTGCTAAGTTAATTTTATATGTCAGCGCTTTGCCGCTGTATTCCTTGTTTATTGCAATGTTTGACTTTCAAAACCATGATTTATGTCTATCAGATATATGTCTTTTTTTGTAAATTATTAAAGGTAAAATATATAAAAAAAATGTGTGTGGGGAAATATGTTTTTATATATTTTTTGGTCTAAACAAATTGAACCTTTTATTTAAAAAATTAAAAAATGTTATTTTGGATTTTTTCTGAGATAAGATAGAAGTTGCTTTCGGCTGCTCCCTGTTCGGGGTCGCCACAGCGGACCAACTGGTCCGCACAACAACTTGGCAAATGTTTTACGCCAGATGCCCTTCCTGACGCAACCCTCCCATTTTTCCGGGCTTGGGACCGGCACTGCATCCAGTGGCTGCGGTTGAGGCATTGGTGGGAATCGAACCCGGGCCTTCCGCATGATAGGCGAGTAACCTACCACTGAGCCACCAATGTCCCCGTTTTTCTGAGATAAGATAAGGGTTAGATTTAGGTACATGAAAAGGGAAGGTGTGTGTGTGTGTGTGTGTGTGCGTGAATAGCCATCACTGGAGTGCTGCCATTGTTTAGCTGAAACAGACTATGGCTAGAAATAAAGGAATACTGAATGTTTCCATCACGAGACCCGTCACTTTAGTCAAGGAGAGCTGCATCTGACCTGGATCCAGCACAGGTAAGGGAGAAAGATATTGTTGAGTGCTGAGTGGTGCCTTCTTCACGTCTGAACCTGTCCCAGCTAGTACACCCACTCCATGTCACATACTGCAAGCAGCACAGGTGCTTCCGGTCCTGTGAACCACGTTTGCCTCACACCTCCAGGGTTGGGGGTTCGATTCCCGCCTCCGCTGTGTGTGTATGTGGAGTTTGCATGTTCTCCCCCTGCCTCGAGGGTTTCCTCCCCCAATCCAAAGACATGCATGGTAGGTTGATTGGCATCTCTAAATTGTCCGTAGTGTGTGATTGCGTGAGTGAATGAGAGTGTGTGTGTGTGCCCTGCGATGGGTTGGCACTCCGTCCAGGGTGTATCCTGCCTTGATGCCCTATGACGCCTGAGATAGGCACAGGCCCCCCGTGACCCGAGTGTAGTTCGGATAAGCAGCAGACAATGAATGAATGTGGGGAGGAGAAGCAAGTAAGTAATAAGCACACAGTCCAGCACAAAGCTTTATGCATTACGTTTATTTTTGGTGGTGGAGTTTCTTCCCCTAAATACACATGGAAGTATGTATACTATAGGTCCAGTCGGGTAGTTGAATAAAACTGAATCTGTTGTTTTCTAGAAGAATCCAGACGTTTGTTAAGTACAAATATAATACATTTGTTACACCTACAGTATACACATTTACACACAGTATAAGACATTTCTTGCCTGCTGTAAAAACAAGCTGCCAAGAGTTGCAACATAAAAGCATTCAAGTTATCATCAGGAAATCACAAGTTCAAATACCAACAATACCACATCCATTTGTGGTTCAGAGCCAAGGGAGCAAAATTGGCCAGGCTGTCTCCTGTTAAATCAGAGTGACACTAGATAACAGTGGGCTTTGTTTGCAGAAAAAGGCATTTTGAGCTTTTCTTGGAGTGTCTTATGCTGCTTTGTGGTAGAGCATAAGCAGAGGAAGCATGTTAGCTTTCACCCTCCCTGGCTGGTAGCTGTTGTATGATAGGGAAGAGGGTGGGATTTGGAAGATGACTAAATTGGGGAGTCAATTTTTTTATTAAAAAAAAAAAAAAAAACTAAGATACTGTAAATAATTTGATATATTTGTCCATTGAGGCTACTGGCAGGTCCTCTCAGGGGCTGGGGTCATGGCCTAAAACAGATTTAACCCTATGGAATGGGTTTAGGTCCATGAAGTTTGGCTCTGTGGAAAGGCTAATGGAAACTGAGCAACTTATGAAAAATTACTTGTTACTTCATCAACATCCTAGACATTTTGACTTAAATATGTGTTAAATATGTAATAAATATAATAATAAATATGTGTTAAATATGTAATCTGTAATAAATATGTAATAAATATGTTAAATATGTAATATGTGTTTAAATCTCTTGACAAGATCTTAGTCGCTAATACTACAAAGTTGAAGATTCCCTATGAAGCTGTAGTGGAGGTGTCCTAAGTGAAACTTCAGTGACAACAACAGATGGTGGTTTTGAATAAAGAAAGCCTGGCTTTTTTTTTTTTTAAAAACTAAGGCATTGTACAAACCGCATCTTCCCAGCTAAAGACCCACTCTCTCTACAAGAAATTGCACCAGCTAGCCATCAGAGTGACCTACTACAGCTAGGCCACTACAGTCCTGCACAACACCCCCATATCTTCTTGCACCCTATAGCTGACCAATTAGCCAGTTT
Source organism: Hemibagrus guttatus (assembly GCA_033459395.1). Lineage (NCBI taxonomy): Eukaryota > Metazoa > Chordata > Actinopteri > Siluriformes > Bagridae > Hemibagrus > Hemibagrus guttatus. The sequence continues at coordinate 11,915,497 of JAUCMX010000008.1, read as the reverse complement.
CACTTCACCCAAACCATGGGCACCAGGCTTCTGGATACCTTGAGGTCTTTTTATCAGAGTTTCATAGTGGCATTAGACACCCAGGGAGTGCGCTGCGGCTGTGTGTAGAACATCCAAAAGAAGCTCCGTCTCCTGAATATAAGTGCCTCATGAACTCAAAATGCCATTAGGCAGAAAGTTGTATTGTGGAGTGACAGTGAAGGTGGCTTATGGTGTATTATTTTAAACATGTCTCTTCTTGTTTGAAGTTGTTCTAGACAAGCTGTCAAAAAAGCTCCAGAAGAATAGAAAACAGTCTGTTACTGTAATACTAATGCTTCATTATCTGTATATTTAACACTGTAAGCATTTTGGTTGTGGTAGCATTAGCTTGAAAGCATGTCATATTTGTAATCTACAAGTAAGCTATGCTAGCAAGCATGCCCTTTTACTAGCTAGTATCAGAAATATCAAACACCATAGCTTATCTAATTTCAGTATAAAGAAGCATGTTTAGTTAAAACATAAGCTAGTTAGGTGATTAAACTGTACACTGTAAATTTAGCTAGACATTACATTAATAATATTCTGGGATAAAGTATTATTTTTTGTATTACTTTTCTAGCAACCCAGCTGCTAGAATACACAAGATGTTTATGTCTTGTGGTTGTGGACTGCACATTTCTGGCAAGAAGTCTACAGTCAATGCCTAAAAAACATTAGACTTTTGTCAAATACCACCTGTGAAGCAGTGTCAGTTTCCAATGTTAAAATAACCTCTTAAAATGCACCTCTTCTCAGGCCATTATGACATGTTTGCTGCTGGATTATAGTGAAATAATGCATTTTACATATTTTATCTGTCAATCCCTTCTGTTACACTGCCTGTAGTAGTAGTGTATCTAGTATTTCTAGGCAATGAAACATTTACATAGATTTTTTACATTTACACTGGCCACTTGAAGTACACAGTATGTGAGATAGCTAGAATAGGTCTTTACCCATGAAAAGAAAACAGGTTTTCATGGAAGACTGAAAAGTCAGCCAAAGGTTAGGACAAATAGTTTTGTTTTCCACTTTCTTTTAAAAATTTCAAAATATTAAGGTTGAAGAGATGGAAATCTCACATGTTTATTGCATATTAGCATTTGCAGTTCTTGAAATAATAAAGTTATTCCAGATTTCACTGACATATAACAGCAACTAATGAAAGATTTGTTTTTCAATGTTAAGTACAAGTTACCTGGAGGCCACAGTGACATTTGACGTCTTAGTGTTATATACCAGTCATATGCTTATGTCAAGATGGAAATTTATAAAATCATAGAACTTCTGTTTTTACAATTATGACCACACTGGGTTTAGTAAAACATAAGCAATAAGGAAAAGGTTTATGTCTACATTGTTACTGTTTGGACAAATTGTTATGACTGGAGTGTCCCCTGAAGAGCAGCCAGAGGTAAGATTTGCTTTTAAATTTCAGCAATAAATTTTCTTACAGTTTAATTTCAAATGTTTATGTTGGTTATCCTCATCTTCTCCAGTAACCGCTTTATCCTGGTCAGGATTACATTGGATCTGGAGCCTATCACAAGACACTGGGTGTGAGTTGGGAATACACCCTGCATTGAACACCTGTTCATCACAGGGCACCACACACACAGTCGCACCTAGGTAATTTATCAAAGCCAGATCACCTATCAGTATGTTTGGGAGGTGGGAGGAATCTAGAGAAACGACCCAGACATTAACCCCTAACCCAGGATCAAACCAGGGACCCTAGAGATGTGAGGCATCAGTGCTTCCTGCTGCACCCTTAGTGCTGGTTTTGACATTGTTATTAAGGCATTTGACTATTGATGTCTTACTGCTGGGGGGAACGGTGGCTTAGTGGTTAGCACGTTTGCCTCACACCTCCAGGGGTGGGGGTTCGATTCCTGCCTCCGCCGTGTGTGTGTGTGTGTGTGTGTGTGTGTGTGTGTGTGTGTGTGTGTGTGTGTGTGTGTGTGTGTGTGTGTGTGTGTGTGTGTGTGTGTGTGTGTGTGTGTGTGTGTGTGTTCGTTCCCCGTGCCTCGGGGGTTTCCTCCGGGTACTCCGGTTTCCTCCCCCAGTCCAAAGACATGCATGGTAGGTTGATTGGCATCTCTAAATTGTCCGTAGTGTGTGAATGAGAGTGTGTGTGTGTACCCTGCGATGGGTTGGCACTCCGTCCAGGGTGTATCCTGCCTTGATGCCCTATGACGCCTGAGATAGGCACAGGCCCCCCGTGACCCGAGAATAGATCGGATAAGCGGCAGACAATGAATGAATGAATGAATGTCTTACTGCTAGTTTATCCAGACATGACAGTTGTCTTTTAGAAGAATGTTTACTGTGCCTTGCTAAAGAATAAAAGGACTTATATTACGATCAAAAGAAGTGTGTTCTGACCTTGACGCACCTTGCTATATATTTTATTGTTGTAAACTGATGCCACAGGAATAGCTTAGACATGATAAACAAGTGTCATGACAATAGTCTTAAAAATATAGGGCAAAAACAGCTCGATCAGACATTAAATTAATTCGATATAAACGATAAGTGAAGCGATTGGGTTAAAAATTAAATGTCAGTGTTGTCGAGAGTAAGGAGAGTAAGGAGAAGCGGACTCGCAATAGGACCGCGCGTCGCCCTGAAGCAGGCCGGGCCCTCTGCAGTGCGCGCGAGGCCGCGGGAGAAGTGTTGGCCGGCCGGGGAGGCGGAGGACGTGGAGAGGAGCGCGAGGAGGATCCGGGAGTCCGCGGCAACAAAACAGAAAAAGGGCTCAGGCCTGGGACTTGGCAAAAACGGGTAATTAACGTTGTGCTCCGTTTTCATCTCACCCTGCCCCTTCGTGCAGTTCATTATACAGGAAGAAACTGGTAGCCGTCTAGAGCGAGCGCGATGTCGGAGAGACAGCAAGGCGCTTTCCCCCCTCTGCTTCTGCAGATGTGAGAGTCAGACATTGCGCTTTATGCACTTGAACTTGAGCCGATTTTATAGGTGGCAGATAAAATATGAACACAGACGGGTCGCGGCCTTTTTAACACTGTTTTTCAATCAGAAATCCGAATTCCTTGGTGTATAAAAGTGGCTTTTACTGCCAAGGCAGGTGACCGGCGCACACGCGCTTCCGCTACCTCGGCCAAAAACACGACACATCGATCCAGGGCTGCTAATTTACATACATCTGTGACCTGGACAAACCGTTACAGAAAACCCCCAAAACCAGCTGTTATCTGTGTGTCAGGGGTAGGATATTATTTCCAGGTGAAATTCAATCTAATGTATTGAGCTTGTGTATGTTGAAATGAATCGTGTCGTGCACTGTCATTGTGTTAGGCTACAAAATCACGTTTAACAAAGCAGAGTACACAATTTTACAAAGCTCTACAACTTCTGTGAGTAAAATGGCGTTGCAGGCAGCACCACAACCTATATGCAATTCATAAGTCTTTCCTGAAGAGGGTATATGGTAAGCAGACCTGAGTAAGACTGAGAAAAGCCCATCCAACACACACACACACACACACACACACACACACGTGCCTTTTGTGTAGTGCTAATATGTGATTCAAATATCACCTGTATGCATGCAGTGTGGAGAATCAATATTTTATAACCTTGGTATCACATCTCTACGATCCTGCCTTATACTTCAGTAGAGAATACAGAACATATGGGTTGGGACGTCTAGATGCAGATTGTGGGAAGAGTACTTTAGGGTGACTTGTTGCCTGTTTGATTGATCGTATCCTTTTAGGCTTTGGACATTATACTGTGCCAGGAAGATGAGAAGATGTGGTCTAGATGTATTTATCACATGCTTTGTAACCGAAACAAATTTATATGATTGAATAAAGACACCGGAATCAGATTGGGCAAATGAGATTAGGGCAGTAGGACGTGCTATATTTGGAACTGTTCAGATAAGCTGTATTTTAACTAAGATTGCTTACACTGTAGGAATTCTGCACTCAGTTCTGTGGGATTTGGATTTGCCTCCCAAATGAATCCTTTGTCGTATAGGTGAATTGTCGTAAAAGTGTCTTTGTGAAGTATGTGACGTATGTTTTTTGTTTTGCAGGAAACCAAACAAGGAAGCATCACTGAAACATACTTTTTTTTTTGCTTTGTTTTTTTTATTTATCTTTTATCACTTTTGTACTGTATTGGAACGTGATTCGTTTGGTGATGCCATCCAACGCAGTCACCACCACAGCTGCTTTCAAAAGCTCTGACTTCAACAGTGGGGGAAATCGCATGGTAAGAGTGTGCTCTTTGCAGCAGGTATGAGGTATAAATAATAACATTAGTTGTATATAATGACTACCAGAGGTGAATATTTGATTGAGAATAAATCACCCACAACAATACCATTTCATTTCATTTCATTTCATTTCGTTTCATCACACCCCTGATATTGGTCTTAAATGTAATATTCCTACTGTTTAATACTATACATGGCTCGTATATATAGAATGAAATAATCAGTATGATTGAGTAAATATGCACTTTGTTAAGTAAATATGCACTCTACTTAAGTGAAATATCTGTGAAGTCTGATAATGATGCCTCAGGTATTGGTTCTAAGACTGAGAAAAAAAAAAAAAATCAAAAGACACCATAGTGACAAGCGGTGCATAGATCCTCACTCACATTATTTTGAGATATTATCAGTGATGGAAAATGGCCAGATGTTAAGAGAATTTTCTCTACAATTAAATATAACTAGGGCATGTTTGACCGAGTGGTTGTCCTCCTCTAAATGTCAGCCTTTTCATATTTTTTCCTGGTCCAGATGTTTCCAAAACCACTCACTGTTGGTTTAAAGGCGGCCTGACATCATTCTCTTTTTCTCATATTTTAGCATGAATGAAAACTCCCTTTGTTTTGAACTGCGAGCTGAAATAATGATCGTCTCTGTTGTGTACGGCCACAGGGGCTATTAGTATCACAATATATGGGATATATACGTATATGTATTGTTAGCCTCTTTGGCCTTGGAGATTTGTGTGGCTGTGTCATGCTAGTGTTGGTGACGTGGGTGTTGGCTTGTGGATAGGAGGATGCCGTATGGCTGATTTATAGACGAATTCATTCTCTTCCTCTCCACCCGCGGAGCCGCGCAAGGCTCGCTGTAGCCCTGTTGCCTGGCAACAAGGCTCGCCTTAAATAACTGGCCATTTGCCAGAAATAGAGCAAGGCTATGGACGATGTTGGCGAGTTCACACCAGGGAATGCCAAGTTTCCCATACCTCACTTTGTATTTTTTATTTTTGTTTAATTTTTTATAAATAAAATTATTTCTTGGCTTTCAGTTTTTCAGATAGATCACCAAATTTCTGTATGCATTAGTAGTAATAGTATAGTAGTAACGTATTGTTGTGTAATAATCCTTGGGCATTGTTGTTTTATATACATATTTGAAAGAATTCTATCATTGTATATTGAAAGATATAGATAGATAATTGAAAGAAAATGAGGTGTAAGTAGGGATCAGCAGTCACTGCTCACTCAGCTACTCCAGCCCTTCAGTCATGGTGGACAGGTTCAGTATCCCTATTAACATGATTTAGAGCATTGCTATTCAGTCAAGTCTAGTGTCGTGACAACCTTAGGATCGTCTTTTCTTGCCTGTACACCCTAGGGTGCTTGGCTGGCAGGGAGATTGGGTGTTGGAGGGAGGGAGACACAGTTGTTCCAGACAAAGAGGAATGGGATGGAGCGAAGAGAAAGAGCTGCCAAATGTCTTTGTAACTGTGTCAAGTGGAAGCCGAGAGTGGTAGGTCAGCTCAAGGGCTATAGAATCCTCACTTCATAGTGCCTAAAAGGGAGGTGTCACTCAAGTGCCGGCTTTTCTCATTATCTAAATATCCTTGTCTGGACAAAAAGAAGAGTGTAAAAAGAAACCCATTCACCCCTGTTCATGTTGGGGTGTGTCTTTGGCTTCGGCAACCTCTGGTGTGCATGCTTTATGGAAAGTGTGTCAGAGATGGCAATGGATATGATGGAGATGATGATGTTACGCCGTCCAGTCTTTCCAACATGCCTTTAGAGGACACAAACTGGCTTAACCAGCCTGCATGCTCTTAGAGCACCATTGTACATTTATATCCATTAGAACTATGATATGACATCTATATAATGATCTAATAAAATCATGATTCCCTTCATGATGCACTTGAAGAGTTGAACTTATCAAGTGTTTTTTTTTTTGTTCCTTGTTACACATTGTTAAGTAACTGATTATAACTCCTTATTGTTAAGTATTGTGACAAGATTTTTTGCCTAATCACCCACTCTTAATAGCAATCACATTTCTGACTTATTTACATAATCAGCCTATTTTCTGTTTAATAATTATTGAAGATGTCTTGAAGTGTTGAAAACTCTTTTCATGTTTGGAGCAGCAGGTGTGTGCGCAGCTTTGAGAGTAAAGAAGAGTTAAAGTGGTAGAGCTTCACATCAGTCAATTTAGCCCTTTGGATATTTGTATTACCATTTTACATCAAAATGTCCTGAACATAATTCCTGTAATAAAAATGTGACGTTCTAGCCAAATGGAAAATGGTCATGTTTGAAAAATCTTTTAAAACACATTAGACTTTACTAGAAAAAAATGGCTTATTTTATTCCAAATAAACAAATAATTGATGTGAAAACAAGCAGTTTACAGTACAAGAGATAAACAGATGGAAACAGTGGGGAGTGGAGGTGTGGTGTGATGCATTTGTGACATGGAGGCTCTTTGTCATTTGGGCAGACTGACAGTGTGAGTCGGGAGAAGGAGCTGGCTGTGGCGGACAGGTCGGCGTACAGCACTCCGGCCCGCAAAGTCGGACGGCCCAGCCGCAAACGCAGACACCTCCTTGTGAGTATGCTGCAGTCAGTGTACAGTTTAGCTCTAACACGCAATTAACGGTATCGTGCCAGGATTGACTTTCAGGAAGAAAGCAGAAAAAGAGGAAATGCAGGAAGGTTTGTTGGAACACAAAATATTACAAGTTATGTTTTCAATGTCACCATTGTCCCACGCTTGTTGATGACTCAGTATGAAAAAAAAATCCTGAAAAGCAAACACAGGGACATCTTTAGATATTCAAATGCATGCTTGTATTCTAAAAATCTTTTATTATTTTTGTTTATTTATTATTATTTTCAAGTTAAGATAAATAAGCTGTATCAATAAAGGACATTGGTGGCTCAGTAGTAGGTTTCTCGCCTATCATGCGGAAGGCCTGGGTTCAATTCCCAGCCAATGTCCAAACCCCAGACACTGGATGCAGTGCCGTTCCCAAGCCTGGAAAAATGGGAGGGTTGTGTCAGGAAGGGCATCCGGCGTAAAACCTGTGCCAAGTTGTTGTGTGGACCAGTTGGTCTGCTGTGGCGACCCCAAACAGGGAGCAGCCGAAAGCAACTTCTAATCAAGCTGTATCAATAGCAGTAGTTGTTCTTTCTCGCTGTAATTGCATAATTCATTAATATCCCCACTGAGTGTTAGGTATTAGATTTAATCTGGGCAGTGTGTGTGTGTGTGTGTGTGTTTACCTGACTGTGTATTGGCCTGCAAGTCTGAAGGCTAACTGGGGCTATGGCTCATGTTACCCTGCATGTGTGTTTAGCCTGTCTTCAGGTTCTGACCCTTGACGGAGATCATGTCTGGGTTAAAGGGTCATCAAGCTTGTTGCATAACACTCATTCTTTCTCACAGGCTTAGTGCTGACTCATTTATCTTCTCATTTCACTCTCACAATTTCTCTTTGACTTTATTTGTTTATTTATTTTTACTCATCCAACTTTTCACACACACCCTGGTTCTTCTCGTATTTCCTTTTGTTTCTCAGTGTCTGTGTGTGTGAGTGCCATTCACACTGTAGAAAACCCACTCTGGGAAAGTCAGCTAGTGTTTTTCACATGTACCCCCTGCTCAACATCCTTTGCCATGGAGCCTGTTTTCCTGGGCCTTGGTGTTTGAAAATAATCCTAGCTCTTGCATAATTAATTTGGAGAGGGCATATCAGAGCACATGGCACTCAACCACCCCAGATCCGCTCCTCCCTCCCCCGGGGCTTTCTGATTTTATTACCCCAAGTAGACCGTCCCTTCAACAGGTAATTGTGGCATTATTAGGCAAATTGTAGTTCACGCATTGGTGGACTTCATATTTTCATGCTGCCTTTGACTGTCTCTGAAATAGTTCTGAAATGTAACCCTATACAAAGTTGTCCCTCAGGGAAGTAATGAGAAAGGTGTTCTCCCTCTCACAAGATGTGCTCCACTTTTCACCCAGTATTGGTATTGTTTCGCTGCTGTGTGTGTGCGTGAATGTGTGTGAAGAAGTGTGTATGGTTCAAACGCTATTTTTAAACCGTAGTCTAGCGGCTGTAAAGACCAGCCCCTTTCCTGCCCCTTCCTGTTCTGAAAAATGTCAGGCTACACATGTGCAGGTTTCATAGCTTGCGTAGAAAACATGCTTCATATAAAGCGTGCCATATATTTTCGCTTCAGTCAACATCTGTTCATCGCTCATGCTGCTCTGCATTTGATTTGTGTGTACTTAATGCCATGTTTATTGGATGCAATTTGCCAGCTGTTTTATTATTTGTTAAAGCTGAGTAATGGTTCCTTTTTTCCTCTTTATGAGGCTAAGACTGAGGGTTGAGGAAAGTAAAACACGCTGAGCCCACTAGCCCCTTTCTGACAAACAGGCAACATTCCTTTCATACCTCCGCCTCTTTGTAACGTTGAGTTAAAAAATGAAACAAATGGAAAGAATGCACCATAAAGCATATACATTTGATATGCGGTGGAAGTAGAGATGCCCCGATGTAGTAGGTTTTGCATGTAATGAAGCCACCTCATTGAACAAGATTCAACACAATACAGTACTGTACATGCATAAAACAATTCTCTGATGAGAAGAAGCTTTTAAAACTAATGAAATAAGATGTTCTTAAGATGGGCTATGAAGATTTATTAAGTATACTGATGTGAAGTTATGTAAGGAAATTGGTTAATAAGTTGATGTCTTTGGCTGAAACTTTTCTAAAAAGCAGACTATTGCTTAATGTGTTACTTAAAAAATACAAGTTTGGGAAAATAAAACTGCACTTCCTCATCAATTCAAGACTTTTCAAGTAAATGCAATAATATATATTTTTTTTAAAAATTAGACTTCCCAGGTCTCAGAGTTTCACCCTCCCAGATGAAAAGTTGCGATCTGATTGAGTTCTCTGACTCCAGGGAACAGCGAGACACACGCAGTCCAGCAGCACCTCTAGAAGTTCTTTAGCATGAGACTTAAAATGGCTGTGTTCATGTCTGCCTTCTTTGATTTCCTCTTCACAAGAACGGCTTTGACACTCGCCAGAGAGGCGAAGCAGCAGCTGTGAGTCTCAAGAGCAACTTTGCTGTCAGACTGGCAGAGCCGCTCTCCTGAGACCACGAATCTGTCCTTCTTGATTTCAGCGGTTTCTCATATCAATCTCTTACCTCTCAGTCGTACTTCAAAAGCAGGTGGTTGGATCCGAGGGCTGATATGTCTTTGTGTTAGGAGATTAATACGCCGCCATACAGGATATGCTGTTATATAGCATTGGGGCTTTGTGCTGGGTGACCTGACACTGTTTTCATATGCTGGGAACCGTGTCCCGTAAGTGATACATGCATAATAAGAACCATGATTGTAGGGAATGATGTGGTTCTCATGCCATGGCCTCTCAAAACATTGAAAGGAAAACACTATGTCTGTTGTAAAGAAAGCATTATGCAAAATGATTTCTAGGTGGGTTTTTGAGACTGTTAAGGAAGATGGTATGATCAACTGAGCACAGTATTAGCCTTCAGCCATAACCACTCTGTACCCTCCCCCAACACAAAGCATCTGGGCTGGTGGGTTTTTTAGGAAAAAAGATCACTGCTGAAAGTGTTTATGCCTAGCTGCAAAAAACGCTCCCCCATTTTGCCCGCAGGTTTCTTTCATACCGCATTTATTCTCCTGCATGCAGAACAGGAACGCTTCTAACATTGCTCCCTCAAGTTTTAGAGGAGTTAATGGTAAATGGAAACGCAAACAATTACGTGATTTGTTATCTCCATACATTAGATTCATTTGAAAAAAATTTCGAGCCGACACATCTGATGCTCCACTGTGGCCACACAACTAAACTATGTGTGTCCACAATTGTACTCGTAATACTTAAGACAAATTCGTTTCTTTACACCACGATTTAACAGAGACATTTATACTGCGTTAGCACATCAACCCCAATGCCTGTTGTTTTGTCTTTTGTCAACCCTGAAGTGTGCCTCCTATGGTTAAACAGCCACAAGATGAAAGTAATGCCTGGTTACCAAAAATATACAGAGAGGAAACTACAGGAAGAATTGAGAAAAGGTAAAGATAGAGAGTTCCAGCGATAGAGGTTCAGTGTTTAAAAGATTTAGCTTAGTTTACAGCAAGAGTAAGCTGCCTGTGATTTATGTCAAGTGGGTTTGCTTTTCCGGGTAGACCTGCTATGGCTACTGAGAACAATTAGCACACGCGTAAACCATATTTAAATCTTGTAAATGAAATATCATGATAAGTTGTCGCACAGTACACTTTTCTGATCTTTTTCAACTACTTGTTTTCAGAAGCTGTGGAAGCAGCTGTTAATTTTGTTTCACTTTAAAGGTACTATAAAAATGTTTGCAGTTTTATATTATATTATAAAATATTATGCTTTTAGTAGTAATTAAAATAAGAATGTCATAAAAAGTTTTTCATAGATTTTCAGAATTATTTCTCGCAGTCCTGTGTATAGTGATACATATCGCATATCTGCATGCGCTTTGAATTAATTGTCATTTTTTAACACTTAAAGAAATATGTTACAGGTACATTAAGGATGAATGGTGGACCAAGCAAAGCATTTCAGCAGACCACACCATGTATGTGAAATATTGTAACAGAACAACAACAACAAAAAGCTCTAGATCAGACTCTAGTTTTCACAACTGTTGCAGCGTTTTCCAGTTCCATTCATCTGTGTAACGTATTTAACTGAAGGCAGCGCATCGGGTCACGGACTAGACACTAGGACCCTTTTTATTTATCCTTGATTAATGAACTGAACATTGCTTGTATGAAATATTAATGATGAAAGAGAATGTTAGAAGTCGTGTGGATAAAGTCATAGCATGTGTGTTAATTCCCCTTGTGTCAAATTGAGTCAAAACTACTCTGGAATGAAAACATATCCACTTCGAATCATCTTAAATATAGCCCTAAACAAAATGAAGTAATATTTTGTTAAAGCTCCTTTTGGTTATAATACAGCACTCAGTCTTTTTAGATAAAAGTCTAACAACTGAAGACATCTTGAATCTTCTTGCGTTTTTTTTCCCACTCTTCCTTGCAAAAATGTTTTGGATCAATTAAACGGCAAGGGGATCTCTTGTGTACAGCCATCCTCAGGTTATTCCACTGGATTTTCAGAGGTGAAAATACATCCTCTAACCTGACTAGATCCCAGTTGAATCCCTGCTGAAGAGAAGAAGCCCCACGGCATGATGCTGCCACCACCATGCTTCACCGTGGGCATGGTTTTTGCACCAAACATAAATTTTAGAATCATGCACAAAATGTTTTACTTTGGTCTAATCAGACCTTCAAACATTTTGCCACATGCTTTGGCAAAATTCAGATGGGTTAGGATGTTTTTAATGACAAAGGAGCTTCCATCTAGCCACTATTCCCCCAGACATGTGCAGGATTTGAGTGCTCGTTGTCACATGCAGGGAGTGACCAGTATTTGCCACATATTTTTGCAAATGCTGATGTGCGTCTCTTAGCAGCCTCCCTTATAAGGTTTTGTCTTTTTCTTTCATCTGACATGGAGAGACATCCTGTTCTTGGTAATGTTACTGTGGAGCCCCATTTTCTATACTTTCCATGGTACATCTAATGTTTTTGAAATTCTTTTGTACCCCTCTCCTGATCAATATCTTTCAACCATGAGATCCTCTACATGCTTTGTAAACTCTTTGCAGGCCATGGCTTCAGCATTTGGATGAGACCAAGATGATGTGAATAAAATCAAGCACAAACAGCTGATCTTAATTTGGGGTTAATCAGAATCAATTCATTGCTGGCGTGTGTATGATAATTACTTTTGAACATGAATTTGAATGTGATTAATGGTTCAGTCAGAGCACAGTCATGTGTCGCATTATAAGAGGGTGTGCACACACATGCAACCAGGTAATTTTTTACTATATAGCCAAAGTAAAAATTTGGACACCTGACCATCACATTGATATGTGGTTCTTCCCCAAAATTTTGCCACAAAACTGGAAGACCACAGTTGTTTAGAATCCGCTAAAGCAAGGGTGTCAAATCTTATCCACAAAGGGCCAGTGTGGATGCAGTTTTTCATTCTAATCAAGCGGAAGCTACACCTAATTCCACCTGTTTAATTACTTAAAATGACTGTCTTTTAATTGGCATACAGACATCTTGAGTGTAAATGCGTTTTGTTACGGTGATCGGAAAATTAGGAAAAAACTCACGTAAATGGAATTACACCTCAGAACAGGAGGACCGTTACAGTGAACCATGTGCTGATGTATTACAATGAGAGTACATGTCTTTCATTATTTTCTACCCCTGGTAAGAAGTCATTTATACCTGCTGCTTTACTGCCTGGTGTGTTGATGATAAAGCAGTAATAATTATGTTTTAGGATACTCTATTGAGGATGTCTTTATTATGTATGTCACGATTTATATGCACTTACTCACATAATTAAAAGCAAGTGTAGAGGTTTGGTTGTTGGAATGGATTAACGTCGGTCTGCAAGCTGAGTAGTCATCAGGTGAATGTATATTAATTACTGTACCAGACTAATTCAGACTAATGAACTTGAATTTATGTGGTTATTGACAACACCTGGCTTAAATACAGGCCTATATAAGAAAGTGCCAACACTTTATAAGATGTCTGAGGTTTTTCCTCATACTGAACTAATCAGGAACAATTTTGTTTATACCTGAACAATCTTCATCAATGTACTTTCCTCCTCCTTATACCTTCTACTTAAACTCCCGGCACCGCTCATTCTATATTCTTGTAAATACATTCCTTTATTTTTTTTTAGATTCATTGTATTTACTGAGTAATCTCTTGTAGTTACTGAACACTTAGATGAATCCTCGAATAATCTTTTGAGAGTTTAAAGCATTCGTTTAGTCATGTATACAGTCCCCTCGATTGAGGTCAATATACACCAGAGATTTTGGTTTGAGATCAAAAGATGGATATGAGACAAAAGTTTAGGATTTCAGCTTTCATTTCCTTGATGTGTTAAACAACATAAAACAGAGCCTTTTGTGTCAGACCACCCAATTTTTTGGTGTGCAAAAGTATAGGAACAGATAAATCTGAGAATAAATAGTGAAGAGCACTTAGTATTTGGGTGGCATATTTCTTGCTTGCAATCTTTGCATCAAGGATGTCAGGCAAAGTTGCCACATCACCCAATTGTGGGTTTATTATTTTTTTTGTGATGCCTTTCTAGGTTTGTACCACAGCTTTTTTTTAGTTGTTTGATTCAGGGGGTTTCTCACTTCATTCTCCTCTTCAGGTAGTGAAATTCAGCTCAGTTAGGTTAAGGTCATCTGATTGACTTGGCCAATCTAAAACCTTCCACTTATACCACTGATGAAGTCCTTTGTTGTGTGAAATTCCACCATTTCTGACGTCTTAATTTATCGTCTTTTAATTTCAATACATTTACACCTGCTGCATTAACATTTTAAAACTTTTGGCTTGTATATTAATACTGTCATTTTCTTTTACAGGTTGAGAGTTGTGGATCACTGACAGAGCTGGTGGGTGTGTCCAAGAATCACAGAGGAGCGGGAATCCAGTCCTGTTCACAGCTTCAGGTTCACAATGGGGATGTAGGAGAGAGGTATGGCAACAGATCCTCCGAAAGCTCTCGCTCCACACAGGAGCAGAGTGCTCTGGAAAACGGCCTCCCTCGCCAAGCTGCCTGCAGCATGAGCCCTTTCCTGGAGAACGGATTTGTTGTTGCCCAGGACAAGCGTGACTCGGAAAAGGACAAAGAGGAGACGCTGCCAAATCTACCTCGCAAGAAACGAGGAAGACGGAAACTGGAGCGACCGACTAAATGTGAGTTACGCTTACAATAACTGCCTGCTCTTTGAGTCAGCGAGTGCTTGTGGGCTGAGGGCCACAGCATGTCATCATCCTCATACAATCTTCAGCCTTCAGTGATGAATGGAGAGGTGTTGTAAAATAGCACTCCCCTAGCATTCTTTGGCTGTGGTAGTGCGTTTGGAAATTTGGCAGCTGTGGGTTTCCAGAATAGGTCATTATTCATTAACTGGGAAAAACATAAGACTATTTTCTCAAAGACAGCACACTCTAATGTGCAAAAACCTTTGGATAGTTAAAGATAAATGCTAATAAACATAAATTAAAACTAGTATTCATTTAGTACGTTTAGTCAAAAACACTATTGACCCGAAGAGGTCAAGTTTGATTTCCAAACTTCTGCATTAAATTCCATCACACATAAATTAGTTTAATAGCTCATTCACATGTCCTGTTGGTGGGATGTAGCAAGTGCATGACTTTTAGTTACAAATACTGGAGAGACCACTTGTATCCATCAAATCACTTAGAACTCTCTAGGGAGAGCAAAAATTATGATTTTGAATCATTATGCTGTGCATTTTGGGAAACAAACCTTTCATCTCCATAAGGATCCCCCAAACACACTGCAAACACAAACACTTCAAAATTATTATTCAGTTATTCATCTTAAACCATATTATTCAATAACTACCGTAATTTATTCAGTAAGTACAGTGAAACGAAACGTGATGAGTATGTTTAGAGAGCGAGGAGTAGAAAGACCTCAGCAAGCTTAAGTATTTCCAACAATCAGGCGACCTTCTCCCTGTAGTCATGAAATCTGTCATAATTTTCACAGTTTTAATAGAACCATCTAAACATACTGGTGCTCTGGTATGCGTTAGGCAATTACAAATGCACAGAAAGTGTGTGAAAGATGGTTTTAACGTTTAACTCTCCCTCACAGACGTCATCTCGTTCCAAAGAGAAAGGGAAAAAGAAATAGGATACAGGTGGCACCTGAGACCGTTAAATAAATCAAGGATTCAGGATGGCAAGTTTAGCGTGATAGTGAAACCTGTGTGATGTTTGGATTGAATCGGCTTGGGCACACTTTGTGTGTAATGACCAGTCACAGGCTTGGTTGCACAGCATGTCTGCAGAGCTCCCATGTGCACGACAAAAAGTGTTTGCTCCATGGTTACATCATATTGTTCATGGAAGCCATTCGAAAATCGTAGCTACACAAAGAATGCCTGGACAAACCCTCTGGTAGTGGGAGACTCAGGGATTAAGAACTACTTGACGTCTGAGGTGACATTCACAGTATTTTATCTGTCAAGACTTCTGTAATGAGAAAAGCTGATTGGTCACACAGATAAAAAAATGTGGAAATGTCTGACAATAATACTTTCACAACACAGGAAATTCTTGTATTTTATTATATTTTATATATATATATATATATATATATATATATACTAGATAGATATATAGTTCGATAGATAAATATAGTATGATTAATAGGCAAATAAACAGATTAAGTTTTATAGCTTCAGTGGGTATCTATTTTCTCAGGTGGAGTAAAGCTTTTGCAACAAGATGATCCTGCTGTCAGTCAGACCTCCTTGCCCTCGACACTCTCTCTCTCTCTATCTCTCTCTCTCTCACCATATTTCCTGGCCAGAGCAGGCTATGACCTTGATGAGAGCAGTAAATAAAGCCCAGGGAGACAGCTGTCTCCTGGCAACCTGCCCTGGGTGGGTGCAGTGCATGGAGAGACAGCAGTGCTGTGTTATGGCCCCTGTCTCAGCAGGGACTGTGCCAGGTGGATGGCACACTGCCCAAGCCACTTACACAGTACTCCCAAAACACAGTATGCACTCGTTCACCCAGTGCACACACACCATATCCCAAATAGATAAAATAGTTATTTAAGCCCTGGCACTGCATCAGCCTTTTAACCTGGACTTTAATATATATATATATATATATATATATATATATATATATATATATATATATATATATATATGTATACATATATATATCATACTGAATAACAGCCATTAGACATGGAGCATTAAATGCAGTACAACTGAAATTGTACATTTCAACCAAAACTGCACAGGTCTGGCCTTTAATAACAAATAACCAGTCTTTAAAAAAAAAAGGCTGTTACACAACTGCCGAATCAAGCTGAACCTACCTGTAGAGTATTATGATGTAGCACCACAGCAGAAGGAGAAAATGACAGCTTGAGCGCTTGCATGAGGATCGGCTTGTCTTGCAGGCGAGAAATAGCACTGCCTCTTTCCATCCGTCCATCGGTCTGTCGCTCTGTGTGTCTGCAGACAGACATTTGAATGTATATAATTATTTGCATATTTTATTATTATCATTATTATTATATTAATTACGTGCATATGTATATCTTATATTTAAACCACAGTTTGGCGCTGTAGAATTCTCAGATGATTGGTCAGAAGGTGTCGCTTAATTGTCTATAACGAGCACTGACATTAGTGCAAGCTGTAATTGAAATCATCATTGCAATGAATAGCATTCATTTAGTGCTTTTCAGGACATGATTTAAAAAGGGCTCATCAAACTTACCTCCTCTACAAACATTTACATTTCTGGCATTTGTCAGATGCCCTTATCCAGAAGGACTTACGTTTGATCTTTTTTTTTTATACAACCTCAGTGGGTTAAGGACCTTGCTCAAGGGCCCAGCTGTGGCGGACCTGGGATTCAAACTCGCAACCTTCTGAGCAGGCAGCCACCACCTTAACCACTAAGCTACCACATCCCTAACACTTGGAAGTCACATGGGAATGCAGTATGCAACATGTATTTTCAAAATCTGGCTCATTTTCCAGCTGTAAATATTTGTAGACTATTGAGAATACTGAGACGTTACACATTTTGAAAATATCACATATCACCCTACAGCATGTCCATGTGACTTGCGAGCCATGTGACTTGCGAGCCTGATCATTTGGTTTACTATACATGAATTATGAATATTAAAAGTGTCCTGCTATAATCCTAATATGGATTGGATGCTAAAACCGATCCAGGTTAGGCATATGGAAGGCATGTTCAGCTTGTAGGTCTGGATCACAACATCCGCCTGTGTGTTATTTCCAGAAACACTGATCCACACCTGATCCACACCTGTTTGGAAGTCATGGATACTTTGATGTTTACTGAAAAAACAGCCTTCAGTATCTTATTCCAAACCAATTCAAGTGTGAAATGCACAATGCGTCAGTGTACATTTCGAAGTTTCAGAATTGTTTAATACAGTTTTTATGGCATTCTTCTGGAAAGCAGAGGAAGGATCTCAGCTTAGCACAGTGTATCAGCTACACTCATGAACCTGCTGACCTCGGCCATGGAAAAGACTCCTCCTCTGCCTCAGTAACCAGTTATGTAGTCATTTCTTCCCATTTGTCAGAGAAAGTGAGTGGGTGAGAGAGGAAAGATGATCGAGATGTCTGTTAGTAGCTGGGCACGAGTCAGGCCAGGAAACAGTGTCTTTTGCTTCCATGTGGGTTTGAGTTTGGGCTGTGCAGGATAGTTAAATCTACCACTGATACCGAAAGAATAGTACTTCTGGGAGTACCAGCAGACTGTTATATAAATATTTGATGAACAGAAATGGTGATATATCTAGGGGCAATCCAGTTCATCTCATACTGCTCATTCTGTTCTGTACATTTTCCCCCATTTTAACATATCGGATTCAATTTCTCAGGTAATTATCAAGTCATCAGGTAATTATGGAGACAGATGTGTGAGTAAACACAGCGCAAGCATGTGAAGGCAAGAAGTGAGAGTCACTGTGTTTAGGCAAGGCATGATAATTATTACTGGATAGTTTATTTTAAAACAGAATTCAGAGTAAGTCATTATCTGTCTCTTCTTCTCTATTTCTCTCTCTGTCTCTTACCCACATTGCAGTGAGTGACCCTATCCTCTTAAGTGGAACCAAACCATGGCTGTAAAATGCTTCTGTACTTGTTATATTTCCACTCATTTATCTAGATTTCTAATTAAAACACTGTTTTTTTGTAATTAAGACTGAACATTTTGTTCACTGACTAAATATGTTTATATAGAAGTGTAAAATTGTTGAATTTAATGATTAATAACAAAACACATCAAATGATCAATTCAAGTCAATTATGTAATTCTGACATGCCTAGTAGTGAAACTTAGTAGAGAAAAAACATTCTCTTCAAGAAAGGTATTCATTTTACAGCTTCTGAAGTTAACAATAGCCAAGCGTCTATACTCACACATAAGTCAAACAGCAATTAGGGCTGTATAACGGTGGAACTTTAGAAAATGAACCTGGGAAAAGGGATTTGATATTTATGTGTCAGGCTGGAGGTGTAAATTTAATGAGCTCCACTGAGGTTGGCTGTCCTTCACAGGTTTCCCATGCTCTTCTTAAGACTATGTCTTATTGCTCTTGAATCATGAATCACCATAATAGCCCAGCTACTGTTTCAGGTCAGTAGAAATCGTAGCCTCTCGTTACCCCCTGCCTGTGTTTCTCATTCCAGTCAAAACAAAGTTGCCTTTAGGAGTGAACAATGTCTTTCCGTAAACAAAGGCGTGAGGAGGGTAAATCAATAGAATAATCACAGCTTGTGATCCTTGTGATTGCTTGCCATTTTAAAACAATTTTGCAAGGCTCATAAACACAGATATGTATGCAAATAGACATTTTGCTCACATAAAGATATATCAGCAGTACAACCAGTATGTGCTTTCCCAAAACGTATACATTTTTCTGCGTGATTATGTGCATTTTGTGAGAAAATGTTTTTGTCGATTTTGAGCATTCATAATTCTGGTCTGAAATCCAGAATTTTGCACATTTAGATTTTCCTGAGAAATGTTTATGGCATACTGATTTACACTGCGAGCAACTTTACTTGAACATATCTGATGCTGCTTCAGCATTTCTCCAGGCAACTGCATAAAATATTTCCCAATCCTGCGACAGACCTTGGTGGAATATAAAAGTTTGGCTTTTACAAGTCAGCTAGCTGCAGATGTGTTCAGCCCGAGCACAAGCCTCTGTACGCTAGCAGTTAAGGTTAGTGTGTAGCAGGCAGTGGGGGTAGGGAGGGACAGGGCTAATAGCACGCAGCTGTGGAGCCTCAGCACGATGAGATGTAGGGTCAGGGGTGTGAGTAAAGCCAAAGTAAACCTGGCCTCCCTCCATACTCATCACCACTCTGGCTCACACTCCCTAACCTCCCGCTTCCTTCAGCCTCAACCACAACCTTCTGAGTCACACAGTTTCCTTGTCTCAGGCACCGAGACTATATCGTCTTCCATCCAGGTAGCCTGACACTTCAGAATATGCCGCCAGGAGCCCCACAACGTTAATGACCCTCATTGCTCATTTGTCATTCGAGTCTACGCCTGGCACACACTCGGCTCTGAATGATATAGATTTGGACCGAACAACCGTAACCTCACAAAAAGAACATTATAATGAGAATACATGAAGTGGCACTTTATTCCGTAATGGAGAATATTATTGAAATTCGATTTTTTAAATCACTGCAACGCCATTACTTACTTGTATGACGAAACTGACCGTGCACAGATGACTTTTCCACATGTTCTCAATGGAGCAGTAAAATGCCAGAGCAACTCAAAGGTTACTGGGCAAGAATTTTTGCTTACAGGCAGAAAATATGAACTAGCTGCTGTATGTAATGTAGCTTACAACACTGACACACACACACACAGACACACACCATGGGGCCTTTCTGCTTAACGTCAAACAATCAGGCAGTGCTGTTTTAGCCTTTTTTTCCCCATTTAAAGCACATCTAAATCACATTTTAACAATATGCAAAAGTTAACAAATTACCCTGCCACAGTTTCCGCTTGTATAACAACCTTCATATGACTATCAATAAAAATAGGCATATAGCTTCATAACCCTTGTCATCTTAGAATAACTTAATACAACAATGTATAAGAACAATGTGGTCCTGTGCTACTCCTGGGTAATTTGTTAAATACAGACCAGTCCTGTTATAAACAGCTAATTTAGTCTATTATCATCTTCTTCCTCCATCCTTCTGCTTCTATTTTTTTCTCCAATCCTATTTTAATCAATAGTCTTTCATCCTCTAATATTTCACTGTGCATGTGTACAAAAGGGCTTGCCACACTTCAAATAGTTAACTGTGGGTGATCGTAAACTCCAGGTAAACAGAATCCTGGGTTATCTTGTTTGACATTTCACACTGCTGATACTTTACCCGGGGCTAACAATTAATCCTGGCTATTCATAATGTGATGTTTTACACTGAACATTCTTAAACCCTAGGTTAACATACTTATTCCCAAATTTCCAATGACAAAAACATGATTGTATAAATATAGCACATGACCGTGTCAAAAAACCACTCGCACTTTCACATCAGTGCAAAAAAAAAAATGCCGTCCTGTTAATCGTCACTGAAATAAGACATAAAAAACCCCATAAAACTAAAAAAAACTAAAGAAGCAAACAAATTCCTTTTAAGCATGGAATGACTTTGCTTGCTGTTTGATGGAATGTTTTCTTGATCACGATGGACGGTAATTGTGAAAAAATAAAAATTTCACTCCAATTGAGCGATTTTTTCCCCCCTTCCCCTCAAACGTTACAACTACTTTATATAAAACACACAGGGTTTCTGTGACTGTATAAAGAAGGTGATATGAGGCATACACTTTTCAATTTCTGAGTGTCTGTTGCTAAGCATCTAGACATAACATACTAACACCACATTGTTTCTCACTGCAGACCTTTTGGGCACCGCAATGCGGGATTAACACTGCAAATGGTGCTAACTCCACCTCAGAGCAGGGTTTCATAATCCCTGGTAAAAAGCAGCGCTAACCCCACAGCGTGAAACACGTTCCTCTAACCTGAGGTTAAAAGCAGGGTTAAGAACGACAATAACCCGGGCTTAAGCGCAGTGTGAAAAGCTCTAATGAAAGAGTTAATCTCTATATCATTGTATTCATTGCATAGAACAGCTACTGGGAGACATTTCACTTCCTAACAGATATCGATGTCCAGTTTGACAGAGTCTGGATAGACTACCAAGGTCTGTTGCAGTAATTTTTTCTTCTTGTGCGGTTATGTTTCTTTTTAGATGTCGAGCACCGGGAGGACGAGATCGGGGACACTTCGAAGAATGAGGTACGGAACTCTCATGGTGTGGTCCATCCGTCCTCAATCTCTGTGTGCATATTGTATACGTGTGCGTTGTATACATGTGTGTATGTATACAATATGTTCCACTACATTATTTGTTTTTTTCCCAATATGCTGTCTGCAGTGAAGAGGGTTCTAGTTGCATGATTAGAAAAACACTTACAAAGCTATTTTCCTGATATGGGGTAGTTGTGAAAGAAATGGTACCCTGATGGCTACTAGATTTGAAATATCAAATACACTTGGTCCTCCGGGTTGAATGGAAATTCCCGTTCCTCCGCAAGCAGTGGCTGGCTGACGGGATATAGGAAGACAGGCCAACAAAGTATAGCTCCCTGTCTGAGTGCTCACACACTCTACGGACTGCCCAGCTCTCTGGACTTTCTCCTTCCCACACCCAAAGCTCTAACAAACAAATTCTCTCGTATCACTGTCAGAAAACAGAAACACCAGCTTCCTTCCCTCTTTTATCGATAGCACAGAAAGATAAGGTGAGTGAATTAAACAAGCGGTTATTTTTTTTCCTTTTCTTTTTGTTTTTATTTGTCCCTTTAAACAGGGAGCTCGAGGCAGGCTACGTGGGGGAGTGGGCTGGGAAGTCAGTCTGCGCCAGAGACCCATGCCCAGAGTAATGTTCCAGGCCGGTGACCCTTATTACATTAGCAAGAGGACCAAGGAGGAGTTGCTGGCCAAGTGGAAGATGGAGGTGAGTACCGGAGAGATAGGGAGGTAGGAACACAGGACCCATATACACCGATGAGTGCTGATCCCCCTATCACATTCACTCTAACCGTGCTGGTTCTAACTTCCTGGCAAAACCTAAGGTCTGCTTCGAAAGTCCGAGATGTTTGTTACAATACTAGAACCTATTCCAGCAGAGAGCTTGAGAGTGAAGGAAAAAAACGACATACAAAAGCCAAGTGTATTTGATGACTCATCTGAAGGTACCATTTATTTCATGAGCACTTTTACTGTTGTATGTGAAACCTTGTTTAATACATATTAGATTTGTGTAGTGATCGAGTTGTGTAGTACATCATACTCTGCATTATTCCTGGATTCTTAAAGAAGGAGGTGTTGATTTAGTTTCTGTAACAGTGCAACAATGCTCCTATAGTAACAGCTCATATAGAAGGATAAGCCACATAATCAGAAATATTGAAAAAAACAAAAACTGTTAAATGGAAAAAAAAAAACATAGTATAGTTGATGATCTGGCGAAGCTTTCTGTTACGAGACATTTCTTGAATGTTTATGGAAGGAGTCTCAGTTGTTAGAGCTTTGCAATGTCTTCAGGACAAAAGAGATTGTGCTTTCCTAATTTTCCAGTCTTTTTTTTTTAAGTCTCATTAACATCAAGAGATAGAATACAGGGAAAGCTAGTGAGCAAAAGACAGTTTATAATTGCTGTAGCGTACTGACAGGAAGTAGCTTCAGCTGTAGTGTGATGACAGGCACTGATTTGTCTCACAGATGTTTTGCAACATTAAACATTACTATAAGCAGTTGTGCTGTTCCTTAATAAATTAATATTTGGAATTGATAGCAAATTGTTTTTCTGTCAGCGGGATAAAACACTTCTGTCCTTGTTTTTATATGAAAATAACCCACTTCGTGGTGGGTATGGCCTTCTGCTTCACTTCACACTATTATTTTTGTATAACAGCATGACACATCATGTGTCCTTCCTTCCTAGCTCTATGCTAGTTCTCCTCCATAATGACGGTAATAATTGGGGGAAAAAATAAGTGGATAACACAAAGGGAAAAATGAATACTTGATCGTCGTTAAGCTTTCATTACAAGGTGCTCCAGTTGAAGTTGCTGTAGTCGTTTTTTCTTACTGCTGTAAGACTGTAGTGTATGCACATGCCACCTCCATTGTCTATGGGAAACCTTGAAACACATAAAATATGTCAAAACACCTGACCATCACACCCATATGTAGTTCTTTATCTATAGTGTTCTTTATCTACAGTGCTTTCCCAGTTATCATTTCCTTCCCTGCGAGTAAGCTAATCTTGACAGTGCCCAGGTGCACAAATCACACTCCGTAATGGCATGGTTTGTCGAGGTTGGTGTGTTAAAACATGAGTAGCCTGCACAGTACTCAACACTGATTGAGGATAGTGGTATTAGCATAAAAGATGAGGCACTGGAATCTGTTTTGTGGCAGTGTGCAGATGAGGAATGTGACTCAAACAGATTTAGCAGTACTGCTATCCTCAATCAATATTCTTCACATCTTATAGATCGCTACATAGCCACGTTTGTCGGTGACCATGCCTGCTGCACAGGTTACTTTAGGCTGAAATAAAGAATAGGAAGTAAATCGGAAGTAATTCCCAGTGTGACATCTGGATAGATAGAGCGTTGCCTGTTACCATGGTAACACACATGCTGACTGACAGCCTGCAAGAGTAGTAACGGTGTTAGTGAAACCTACTGCTAGAACTGGAAACGCAGGCAAGGGACTGATCCAAACAGTGAAATGTCTCAGTGTTGTCGTACTAAATAATAAACTGTAAATATTAATGAGTGAGTCTTTCAGGGAAGATTAGATTGAAGATTGAAAGGATGATGGTGTATGCAGTGTTCTTTGAGCTGCAGGCAGTCACTTGTAGGGCATCTTTCCAATGTCTTTCCAGTCTTTTGCTGGCAAGAGACATTACTCCTTCTAGTAATGTAGGGTACAGTCAAAGCCTCTGTGTTACATAATTTTTGGTCTTCATGGCAACCAAAATGGGGCCTACTATTGGATGAATCCCACCCCTTCCCCAAAGCCTTTTCCCCTACCCCCTTTGCCCTTTGTCCAAGCAGGACCGAAGAGAAGCCATAAAAATGCCAGGGCAGCTGAAAATATTGCCAAATTAGCAGGATACGCAGTTGTCTCGTGATCATCGTAACATTCCAGTGGACCAGTCACCCACATGGATGTTGGAATTAAGCATCGGGTCAAGTCAGGGTATGTTTTCTTCCTGTGTCTCTGGGTAAGCATTTTGTAGAGGAGCCCATATTTTAAGACATTGTTCAGCTTGTTTTCCAAAGCTCTGTGTCGTCATGCATTTGTGCAGTTCGAAAGAGTTCAAAACAGAATTGACTGGAAGTGTTCAGCCACTTCTTCTTCCCAAAAGTAAAAGTAGCAAAAGTATCAAGGATGTGAGTGGAGTCAAACATGTTTTCATTTAAACAAGCGTGCAAATTTACAGCCAATTCTTCTTTCCCACCCCTTTTCCGTCTTTACTTCTCACCATCCCTCCTCTCTACTATGGAAATGAAACCAGTGCTATGGATATAAGGGTGAAGATGAGGTTTGCAGCAAGTTTCCAGAGCTCCTTGCAAGACGGCCTCCTGGCTGCCTGCCAACACTTTGCAAGTCCTCTCTAGCCAACCAGAATTCCTGTCGACAACCACCTGACCCTGAATTCCCAGACAAAGAAATGTTCATGCTTTCTATTTTTTTTTCTTGCTCTTTTTTTTTTTTGAGTGGTCTCCTCTAACCCGAGAGTGGGGGCAAGGGAAAAAAAGCCTGAGAGACACACGTTGGATTTAAAGTGCTGAGCGCAGGCGTGCATGGGTAGGTCGGCTGGGTTGTTTGTTGTTGATAGCGCCGGGTGTGTGTGTGTGTGTGTGTGTGTGTGTGTGTGTGTGTGTGTGTGTGTGTGTGTGTGTGTGTGTCTGTGAGTGTGACCGTGTGTGTGTGTGTGGGGGGGGAGACAGCGTGCAGATTTGAGTAGACTTTGCTGGGGGAGGAATTATGCTGACTTCAGGTATTTCCAGGAGACTTGTTATGGACCATCTGCTCTTGGTGGCTTAAAGGAAACCCATCTCTTTCAGCTCGGAGAGGAGGGAGCTCAGGCGTTCGCTGGAGTCCGCAGAAAAAAAAGTAGACTTGTTTGACTGTATGTAATCGCAGGGGATCGCCGCATGCTCAAAGTATTTCCTGTTTCAGTGTCTCTGCTGCAGTTTCTTTCAAACTGTCTGCTGCCATTTTGCATAAAACTGTCCAAAAGTTTAGATGTTACATGCTGGTTGATTATGCGTTCTTTTTTCCTGTGTCTGTTTAAAGCAACAGGCTACAAAGTAGTGATATATCTTCCGCTGAATGTCAGAGTTTTTGGAGGAAAATATGTCTTTTAGTGCAGTTGTTGTTGATTTAAGCAATGCTGATAAGCTTATCTCTTGCTCTGGATTCCAGGACAAATGGTATAAGCATGTAAATATTATCTTTCACCCTTGGCTTGTGTTGAAACGGAAATGTGGTGCCTGTCTTTTTAAGAATATGCAAATAGCGAGAACGAACCCAGTGAACCTGCATGGCGTATGCGCACTGCCAGAGCTGTGGGTCAAGGCTAGCAGCACAAACACGACCAGGCTTTTAGTCGTGCCTGGCTCTTTTAAGCCTAATATTTTGACAATTAATAAGCAGTTGTTAGTGAAATAACAGGATTTGAAGATAAAAAAAGATTTTAATCTTAAAAAATCAGTGCTTGGAGAAAAGAAAATAAAGAGCGGGTGTTTGAAAGCACTTCTTTAACAGAGCTCGGTTTGATTTCTTTTTGCATGGCTGACCTCTGTAAGGCTCCTAATTGCTGGAGCTCTTTAAAGGGCTTTCCACAATGGAGGCCAGATGCATCCTCTGTCCTGTGCTCTCCAGAGGCCAAGAAGTGAGGGTGCTTTGTTCAGCCCCTCACAGAGGTCACGTCAAAATAAATGCGATTGTCACATGATGATGTGATGGCAATTCATACACCACAGGAATGTCCCTTTTCAATTTCACACTGCCTGAGGGAGCATTGAGCAGTTCTGTCAAGGGCATCTTCCTCGTATTTGAAAATGCACTTTAGAAAAAACCCAGATATAATTCAGATCATAGGTTTATATTATTTTGCTCATTGCGATATGTTAATGTTAACATTTCTGTAGATGCGTAAGTAGATAGATGACTTTCTCGGTAACATGAAAAGCTGCTGTTCTTTACAGCGTATTATCTTCAAGGCTCGTTAGGTAAAGACCCTACAGTATATGGCTGCTGTTAATGTAAATAATATCAGGACTCAAACTTGTTTTTCAGCTGCTCATAAGCAATTAATTGTTACTCTAAACAGTTACAAAAATGTTCATTAGTAAATTCAAATTTGACAAATTGTGGTGTCAGACATATAAACCACTATGTTGTTCAGAAGAACCAACTTCAGGGTGGTAACAGTAACTCTGCATCACAGCATCCAGGTGCTGATTATTATCCTATAACAACATGCCATGTCATGTTTTATTATTCTCACGTTTTATTCTTTACTTTTGTGATGGCAATGAATCCAAAATAATTATGCCTACAGTATTGACATTTTTACTAAAGACATGATGCTTACTAATAGAAAGAAACAAATAGAATGAGAAAATTCCATTTTTTAAGTGTATTGTAGGGGGGGGCACGGTGTCTTGGTGGTTAGCACGTTTGCCTCACACCTCCAGGCTTGGTGGTTTGATTCCCGCCTCTGCCACGTGTGTATGGAGTTTGCATGTTCTCCCCGTGCCTCGGGGGTTTCCTCCGGGTACTCCGGTTTCCTTCCCCGGTCCAAAGACATGCATTGTAGGTTGATTGGCATCTCTAAGTTGTCCGGAATGTGTGTGTGTGTGTGCCCTGCGATGGGTTGGCACTCCGTCCAGGGTGTATCCTGCCTTGATGCCCAATGACGCCTGAGATAGGCACAGGCTCCCCGTGACCCGAGAGTAGACCGGATAAGCGGTAGACAATGAATGAATGAAGTGTATTGTATGTCATGATATAGAGAAATCATTTGCTTGACCTATTCCAACATAATATGTGTATTATGTAAATGACAATTAGGTTGTTTGCTTAAATCCAAACAAGACATTTTGGAAAAGATCAATAATCACTTTCGATTGGTTTAGTCTCGTATATTGTTTTAGCGACTCTGACCGTGAGCAGAAATGTTTGCTCATTTCATTTTTCTCACTGCCATAACCATTTTAACCATAAATAACCATGATTTTCTGTAGTGCAGTTACATCACTAGCTGCTATCTGTAGTAGAAACCACTTGTGGCCTGCGCTGCGACCTCTGTACAGAGCAGAACCTCAATGTGTCGGTCACTTCACTTCCTTCCTATTTGTCTTTATTAAAATCCATTGCAGCCAGCACTCCTGTTACTTTTTTAGAGACACACCATGAAATGATAGAGATTCATTCAGGATAAGTGTTCAAATGTGTGTGTGTGGTATTGCCTCAAGATATTCTTTTCATTCAAAGAACAGGATGGACTCCATTATCAGAACTGATTGCCCTTGTTGCCTTCTTGGGTTCTTTCATCATTGGTTCTGGCCCATGAGCACAAAGAGACAAGACACTGTATTATGACTTGAACAAGTCTCCACCATGTGTTTGAGAGTACTGCGGGAAATAATGTCTTGCTTTTTTTGTCTTTCATTAGACAGCAGCCCTGTCTGCCCTCTGATCTGTTACGGACTAAATCTAAAGCTAATTTGGATTGATCTGTTTCGTTCGCGGTGGCGTCAGTAGTACTTATCAGCTGATCAAGCAATACAGACCATGCCTACGTTTGCTTTCTGCTTCGCACACGACCTGTGGCACAGATGCCTTGGAATTGCCAAAGCTGTCACTGGTGTGTGTGTGTGTGTGTGTGTGTGTGTGTGTGTGTGTGTGTGTGTGTGTAAGTGATAAAGACTGTACTGTACTGTACTTCCATAACCCTCCACCCACCATGCTTCTCCTCCTCCTCTCCTGTGATTTGGAGAGTCAAACTCTTCCCGCAGTGAGGCCCCTGAGAAGGGGGCATTTACTACTGGGAAAACGTCCAGAAACAAACCCCGACTTCTTATAGCCACCTCACTCTTTACTCTTTACTTCCCAGTGCTGTGAGCAGGGAATGTTGGGGAAGGGGTGGGGGTGTTAGCTTTCAATTGATTTTTTAGATAAATAACCCCTCTCCCCCCCTCCACTGGAGAAAGTGGGCAAGATAAGATTCTTCTCTCTATTTTTGCCAAATTCCCCCATTCCTTTGTTCTTAGGGCAGCAGGCAACAAAATGGTTTCGTTTTCTCAATGCAAGACTTTCTATACCAAGTTCAACTTCAGTCAGTCTGTGTTATTTCCTCTTTATGGGTGTTGTTTATTGTATCAGCTATAAATTCTGTACATTGTGAACAGTAATGAGCAGCCACGGAGGTTCAATCAGTACAGGGAACCCTGGCAAATATTTGGCTTAGATAAAGGCTTAGACTGCAGATCTCTTTTAATACATTCATGTGTGTCTACCTGAGCTGAGTCACCTGGAATTTTTAGGGATACAATAGCAACATATGTGCACATGTACAGACAAAGCCACTGACAAAAACCTACAGTCTGTGTTGAGGGCCTGCCAGACATTTTAGAGCATATGGCCCAGTGCTTTGAAGCAGCCAGGGAAGCTATACAGATATTTATAAACTAAAGCGGAGGCCACATGTTTCTACTCCACATCATCACCCCCTCTCTTCTTCTTCTTTTTCTTCTTCCTCTTCTCTCTCTCTCTCTCTATCCATCTCTGTCTCTGTCTCTCTCTCTCTCTGACACCCACACTATTACCAGTCAAAGGTTTGGACTCACTAGATGAAACATATTTTCACTTTCATGTCATCTTGAAGACATTTTGATAAAGGGCTGTGGGTGAAAATTGTTCAACCACAACGTTGAACAAATGTAAGACAAATGTATGTAGTGAAATTAATGGCAATTTATTTACTTAAGGAGTAGTTCTTATGTTAAAATTTAATGGTCTTCCCAAACATACAGTTTCTATGTATGTATTTAGGAGCCTGCCAACAAGTCCCCCAATTAAAAAAAAAAAAAAAAAAAGCCTCCTTGGTGAAGCCTCTGCATAAAACCAGGTAATAAACATACTAAGAATGTGCAAAGCTTCATTATCAGAAGAAGCAGCCTTTATTTTTGTCACATATACATTACAGCAAAGTGAAATTCTTTTCTTTGCATATCCCAGCATTGGAGGCTGGATTCAGAGCACAGGATCCCATGATGCAGCACCTATGGGGCAGAGAGAGTGGCAGCTTGGTGGTGTATGGGTTTGAACCCAAACCTTCTAATCAACACAGAACACAGAACCTTAACCACTTGAGCCACCACTACCTGAGCATGTTAGCAAATAGTTTTAACCCAATATGTGCTGTCCCATATGTCTTAGCTTAGTGGTTAAGATATTAGACTACCGATCAGGTGGTGAAGAGTTAAACTTCCAGCTTTTACTCTCGATTACTCAGTCGTATAAATGAGATACATGTTAGTCTCTCTGGTCAAAGGTGTCTGCTAAATGTCCTAAATGTTGTTGTTATTCTAAAATAGTAAAAAGGAAAAAAAAGAAAGAAGATCTTTGTGCCGGTGTGTCCAAACATTTGACCGGGAATGTATAAATGCAGTTCTCCCGGCTTTACTCCCCCTTGTGGATCTGTGTGATTGTAAACATTCAGTCAACTCCAAACCAAGAAACTCTTATCAGTTACTGTCTAGAAATTCCTACTGGGAAAATGTAATATTTTGCGTATAAGAATAATATTACTATTTATATTCACCTAAGCGCTTTGATTCGACACACTTAAGTCCACCTAAGCGCTTTGATTCGACACACTTAAGCATTCATCTGTGACTTTTTGTTTCACTTGGGTGTAAATATGATTAATCACCAATGAGAAGATTTCACAAATGAAATGAGAGAAACGTTTGTTAACCTTCATAAATCAAGCAACGGTTTTAAACAACACAGTAGCTACACAAAAACCAAACATATCCACTGTTGGGCAGTAATTAAGAAGTTTAAAAGAACAAGTGCTGTAATGAACCTGCCTGAAAAAAGAATGCAAGAGAATTTTTCCCACCATGCACTATTACAAGAGCTTATAGAAGCAGACAGTTTTTGGAAACATTACAGTTACAGATTTGCAAAAGCATTTTGGGCTCACTAAGTCTACAATTATACACCACCTCCATACTAGCAAAGAATTTGGAAGGTGCCAGAAGAAAGCTTCATTTTCATTCTAACCACAAATGTAAGCACCTGGAGTTTACTAGACACTACTAGAACGTTTTACTGGAACTGGGTTCTGTGGTCAGAAGAGACAAAAATAGAGCATCTTGGCAATAAACACTCAAAGTGGATTTGATCATTTTGATAATGGATCTTTCATTTCTCATACATATATATATCTATATATCTATATATATATCTATATATATATATATATATATATATATACATACAGTGGTGTGAAAAAGTGTTGGCCCCCTTCCTGATTTCTTATTTTTTTGCATGTTTGTCACACTTTAATATTTCAGATAATCAAACACATTTAAATATTAGTCAAAGATAACACAAGTAAACACATCATGCAGTTTTTAAATGAAGGTTTTTATTATTAAGGGAAAACAAAATCCAAAACTACATGGCCCTGTGTGAAAAAGTGTTTGCCCCTAAGCCTAATAACTGGTTGGTCCACCCTTAGCAGCAACAACTGCAATCAAGCGTTTTCCATAACTTGCAATGAGTCTGTTACAGCGCTGTGGAGGAATTTTGGCCCACTCACCTTTGCAGAATTGTTGTAATTCAGCCACATTGGAGGGTTTTCGAGCATGAACCACCTTTTTAAGGTCATGCCACAGCATCTCAATCGGATTGAGGTCAGGACTTTGACTAGGCCACTCCAAAGTCTTCATTTTGTTTTTCTTCAGCCATTCAGAGGTGGTGTGTTTTGGATCATTGTCCTGCTGCAGAACCCAAGTTCGCTTCAGCTTGAGGTCACAAACCTACCGATCTATCAGTCTGGAAAAGGTTATAAAGCCATTTCTAAAGTTTTGGGACTGCTGCGAACCACAGTGAGAGCCATTATCTACAAATTGTGCAAACATGGAACAGTGGAGAACCTTCCCAGGAGTGGCCGGCCGACCAAAGTTACCCCAAGAGCACAGCGACAACTCATCCAGGAGGTCACAAAAGACCCCACCACAACATCCAAAGAACTGCAGGCCTCACTTACCTCAGTTAAGGTGAGTGTTCATGACTCCACCATAAGAAAGAGACAATGGTTCCAAGATGAAAACCGCTGCTGAGCAAAAAGAACATAAAGGCTCGTCTCAGTTTTGCCAGAAAACATCTTGATGATCCCCAAGACTTTTCGGGAAAATACTCTGTGGACTGACGAGACAAAAATTGTACTTTTTGGAAGGTCTGTGTCCCATTACGTTTGGCGTAAAAGTAACAGCGCATTTCAGAAAATCATACCAACAGTAAAATATGGTGGTGGTAGTGTGATGGTCTGGGGCTGTTTTGCTGCTTCAGGACCTGAAAGACTTTCTGTGATAAATTGAACCATGAATTCTGCTGTCTACCAAAAAATCCTGAAGGAGAATGTCCGGCCATCTGTTTGTGACCTCAAGCTGAAGCGAACTTGGGTTCTGCAGCAGGACAATGATCCAAAACACACCAGCAAGTCCACCTCTGAATGGCTGAAGAAAAACAAAATGAAGACTTTGGAGTGGCCTAGTCAAAGTCCTGACCTCAATCCGATTGAGATGCTGTGGCATGACCTTAAAAAGGTGGTTCATGCTCGAAAACCCTCCAATGTAGCTGAATTACAACAATTCTGCAAAGAGGAGTGGGCCAAAATTCCTCCACAGCGCTGTAACAGACTCATTGCAAGTTATGGAAAACGCTTGATTGCAGTTGTTGCTGCTAAGGGTGGACCAACCAGTTATTAGGCTTAGGGGGCAAACACTTTTTCACACAGGGCCATGTAGTTTTGGATTTTGTTTTCCCTTAATAATAAAAACCTTCATTTAAAAACTGCATGATGTGTTTACTTGTGTTATCTTTGACTAATATTTAAATGTGTTTGATTATCTGAAACATTAAAGTGTGACAAACATGCAAAAAAATAAGAAATCAGGAAGGGGGCCAACACTTTTTCACACCACTGTATGTATATATATATATATATGTATGAGAAATGAAAGATCCATTATCAAAATTATCAAATCCACATTGAGTGTCTATGTATATATATATATATATATATATATATATATATATATATATATATATATATATATATATATATATATATATACACTCAAGCCCGAAATTATTCATACCCCTGGCAAATTCTGACTTAAAGTTACTTTTATTCAACCAGCAAGTTTTTTCTTGATTAGAAATGACACAGGCGTCTCCCAGAAGATAATAAGTATAATAAGATAATAAGGTACAAGAGGTATCATTGTGGAAAAAATTATTACGCATCTTTTATTTACATTTGAACAAAAATTGGCATGTCCAAAATTATTCATACCCTTCTCAATAATCAATAGAAAAGCCTTTATTGGCTATTACAGCAATCAAACGCTTCCTATAATTGCTGACCAGCTTTTTGCATTTTTACACTGGTATTTTTGCCCATTCATCTTTAGCGATGAGCTCCAACTCTTTCAGGTTGGAGGGTCTCCTTGCCATCACCCTGATCTTTAGCTCCCTCCACAGATTCTCAATTGGATTTAAGTCAGGACTCTGGCTGGGCCACTGCGAAACGTTAATGTTTTTGTCTGCTAACCATTTCTTCACCACTTTTGCTGTGTGTTTTGGGTCGTTGTCGTGATGAAATGTCCACTGGTGCCCAAGTTCAAGTTTCTCTGCAGACTGCCTGACGTGTACGTCTTGTATTTTTTAATAATGCTTTGCACTGTAGCCACTGGAACTTCAAAACATTTAGATATGGTCTTATAGCCCTTTCCTGACTTGTTAGCAGCCACAATGCGAGCCGCAGGTCCTCAGTGAGCTCCTTTGTCTTAGCCATGACTGTCCACAAACCAACAGCAGAGAGCTTCTGTTTTTCACCTGTTGAGTTGATTAAAACAGCTGTTCCCAATGAATCAGGGTAATTAGGATGCTTTACAACAGCTTGGAATATTTGGAATGGTATAGAACTTTGGATTTTCCCATAGACTGTGACAGTTTGCAAAGGGTATGAATAATTTTGGACATGCCACTTTTTGTTCAAATGTAAATAAAAGCTGAGAAATATTTTTTTCCACAATGATGCCTCTTGTACATCGTCTTATTATCTTTTGGGAGAAGCCTGTGTCATGTCCGGTCAAAAAAAAAAACTTGCTGGTTGAATAAAAGTAACTTTAAGTCAGAATTTGCCAGGAGTATGAATAAGTTCGGGCTTGACTGTATATATATATATATATATATATATATATATATATATATATACACACACACACACACATATATATATATCAGTTTAGTGTCACACTATATATATATATTTATATATATACACACACACACACACACATATATATATATATATATATATATATATATATATATATATATATATATATATATATATATATATATAGTGTGACACTAAACTGATTAACCATCAACAGTTATATAACTTTTTGCCCATCTTTGCCATGTGTGCCAATTTTGGAGCTTGTTGCATATAGTGGTTGGAGAAAAAAAGAGGAAGAGAAACAAAAGAGCAATGTCTTTTTCTTCTTTCTTTTAAACTTGCCTTGGCCAATTTACATCTGTGGTGATTGAAACCTGAGATGGTGTCGGTTGCTGGCAGCAGAAAGGCATACAGCTATAAAAAAAGATTCACATGAGTGACTAAACTATAGAGAAAGTGGGAGCGAGAAACAGAGAGAGAGGTTGCAGAATGTGCACAGCTGTTGGGGATTTTCTGTGAGCAGCTTAAGTCACGGCTTGGCTCGCGTCCTCTGTTGTTGACCTAATGAGTCCGGTTTGACAAACTCAGTGAACTCTGCACCATGCTGTTTTCCGTGCACCTCAACCACAACAGAAACGTCATGGCTTCAAAGGGCCCACAAATGGCTTTCTGTTTAGGGGATCAGGGGGATTGTTTCCATATAGTTTTTTTTTTAACCTTTCTCAGTCTCAAAAGGGAGCTGCTCACTCTTAATCAAGAGGACTGGAAATATTTGCTTCGGCATCTGGGATTACTGTAATGTAAACAGACCTAGCGATTATCGTCATGGAGCCGCGTCATTCTCAGGAGGGGCTGTCAAAGCAAGTCTGCCTCTTCTGAATGCGTTTCACCTCTTCTCTTCTCTTCTCTTCTCTTCTCTTCTCTTCTCTTCTCTTCTCTTCTCTTCTCTTCTCTTCTCTTCTCTTCTCTTCTCTTCTCTTCTCTTCTCTTCTCTTCTCTTCTCTTCTCTCTCTTCTCTTCTCTTCCTGTCCCACGTGCTGTAGGCAGAGAAGAAGGCCAGACTGGTTTCCATAATGAACTCGATGGAGGAGCATGGAGAGGTGGAGGTCAAGCCTCAGATGGCCTGTGGTACCATCAACAGCCCACTGACCACTGCACTACCACCACCACCACCACCTACACAGCAACAGCAGCAATTGACCCAAGCTCTTCCCAAAGCTCAACCACAACCACAAATACAGCCTACACCCCAGCAACAGCCTCCAGCCCAGCAACAACAGCCTACAGACCCAGCATCCCCTACAGTGGCCACCACGCCAGAGCCAGTGCCTATAGGGGATGGAGATAAGACCTCACCAAAGTCCACCGACACAGAGGCTGAGTATGAGGTAGTGGCACACTTGTCACTGTCATTGAAATTGATGAAGAATGACAAATTGGAACATGACTGTCGATTAAAGCATCTAATTTTGGTACAGAATTTATTATGCAATTGATCAAAACCGACCAGCACTGACTGATTAAGTTTCTTGAGAAATGACTTTCTGCCACGTGCTCCTGAGAGCTGCTGTTGTATGATGTGTGTGGTAAAACAGTAGCTTGGTACCCTGTAGTAATAATGAAAAGCTTAGCAAAAAGAACAGCAGATAAGCCACAGTTTAATACAGGATTCACCTAGACTATCAGCCAGATGATGCGGTCTGTGTGGCATGTACAGGACGGCAGAGGCTTTGGCATTGGCGAGCTGGTGTGGGGGAAACTGCGCGGTTTCTCTTGGTGGCCTGGACGCATCGTCTCCTGGTGTATGACCGGCCGGAGCCGAGCTGCAGAGGGAACCAGATGGGTCATGTGGTTCGGTGATGGCAAATTCTCTGTGGTATGTAACACTGGTCATATCAGTGACATTAATTTATCTTCAGTAGCTGCTTCATCATCAAGTCTGAAGGAGAATATTTCCAGTTAGTGGTGCATCTTCACCTACTGGTGAAGTTTTGTTCAAAATATTCCTTGTTTTTTAGGTCTGTGTTGAGAAATTGTTGCCTTTGAGTTCCTTCTGCAATGCTTTTCACCAGCCAACTTACAACAAACAGCCAATGTACAAGAAAGCCATCTATGAGGTTCTACAGGTATGGCCTTAAACTCTCAAGACTGTGTTCAGCTATGGAACTGTTAATAACTCTGGGATTAGTACTATACAGAAATGTGACCAGTGTACCTACCTGTCTGCTCAAATGATATTTTCAGGTAGCCAGCAGTAGAGCAGGAAAAGTTTTCCTCACCTGTCCTGAGAGTGACGACACCGACACCTGTAAGTCAGTGGACATGCAGAACAAGCAGATGATCGAATGGGGCATGACAGGATTCCAGCCCACTGGCCCTAAGGGCCTGGAGCCTCCAGAAGGTAAACCTTAATACCATGCCTTTTTGAAAGACATTCCTGTACAAGTGAAGACACATACCTGAAGTGGAGACAAATGCTATGAATTTGTTGTATAATTGTTTCTCAGCCTTGAATATTTATGTTGATCAAAACAACTTCGAACAGTTTTCTATGAGAGATTTAACTCTTAGCACGGTTCACCACTAATCTAGCATTTTTTTCCTCTTCTTTAAACTATATTCAAATCATAGGGCTTATCCTGACACCCCAAGTATATACCATATGTGCTCTGGGTTTAAAACCCTTACTCACTGCCAGGCTAATTCACATACCAGCTTTCTGGTGTTGCGAATATGATTCCTCAGTCTGTTTTGATTGATCTGATTTGTTGACTTGGCCTTTCACAGAGGAGCGTAACCCATATAAGGAAGTGTACCCGGAAATGTGGGTGGAGCCCGAAGCCGCAGCCTATGCACCCCCACCTGCCAAAAGGCCTCGTAAAAGCACAGGCACGGAGAAGCCCAAGGTGAAAGACATCGTCGATGAGAGAACCCGAGGTGAACCATCACTCTTACTGAGTCACGCAGGGCCAAGCAGTTCAGATAGTTCACAAACACACACACACACATACACACACACAAAAAAACTCTCACATCAGCACACTCCTCTAATCTGGATTATCACCTTCAACTGCTAAGCTCTCCAAGGTAAACACAGTAATTACCGTTCTTTTCTGCTTTTTGTCCCCAGAGAGGCTTGTGTACGAGGTGCGGCAGAAGTGCAGGAATATCGAAGGTATTTATTTACGATAGTATCTGCGTTTTCCGTGAACTCTGATGGGCTGATTTATACTTCTGTGTGCACGGCAGGACGTTTTGCGGAAACGATCGTACCGTGTGAAGGATTCATACTCGCACAAAACGAGCTCATGTACTCTAGTAGGCGCAGTTGCATGAACCACACCAACATTTAGTGTATTGGATAGTAAACAAAAACCGTGTGAGCCCTGTGTTTCACTTTGGAAATAATAAATAGAAGATAACATGGGCATAACTTTGTTTTGAAAATTTGTGGGTGAAAAATTATACCATGCATGATTCATTATAAACATGTGAATGTTCACAGAAAACATTTCTGAAGTGTTGTGACTTTATTCAGCAGCATGAGTGACTCTTGTATTGAATATTGGAATATGAAATATGAAATATTATTCAGTATAACTAGTGTTTCAATCCACAGTTCTGTCAATCATTGATTGAGAGATGCTTGAGTTTTTAATTGTGGAGTCTGTTAAGGGAAAGATTGAGTCAAGCAGCATTAAACTCAACATTATACGATATATTTATATATTATCACAGCATCATGATTATAGTTTTCTGTGAACAAATCCATTATACAGTAATTTGATCATATCAGCATGTGTGAAGCAAATATGAAACCCAGGCAGAAAACATGCTCATGTTCATTTAAAATCAGTGTTCAAAATATTTAATCATGGAGGAGACGTTTTTATTAAAGACGCCAGTCTGAGAAACTCGCACAGCGTAAATGTTTAAACGGAGATGTTTATAGAGAGTTTTACCTGCATTTCCATGCTTTTTAATTTAATGTCATTGTTTAGCATTTTTGCTGCTTTTAACGTTTTTAACAAACCACAGTTTTTGAAAACATTTCCCGAAGCACAAGCTTGTGTGTAGAAGGCGGTACGTTCTGGGTCAGAAAAAGTAATTGATTAGCATCTGATTTTAAAAATATTAATCTAAATTAGACTATTTCTGTTTACGTAACCAATACTCATTTCCACCAACGAATCAGCCTTCACCCGATGCACAGAACCAAAGAGAGGAAGAGTGCATGTTTACGCTGGATCCCACTCTTTGCATTGCAACACAAAGATGCAATTACTCATTTTCCAGTCGTATAAATCAGCCTTAAGACATTGAAACCACACGAAGCCTTACTTTCTCCTTACTTTCTCACAGATATTTGCATCTCCTGTGGAACCCTGAATGTTTCCCTTGAGCACCCACTCTTCAGTGGAGGAATGTGCCAAAGCTGTAAGGTAGAAATTAGCTTCTTGTTATCAGCCTTGTGCACAGCCACCAATCAGGAAAACCAGGGTACTAAACAGGTCTTTTTCTTGTCTCTGAGGTGATACATACATGTATCTTTCATTTCTAACTTTGTGTCTTTACCATGCAAATGTCAGTCATTTTATTTGTCAGACACACAAATGGCAGGGACAACTGTACATTGAATTGCTTGTGATGAGGCTCTGTACACTCACTACAACAGAAATAAACACTCAAATCTTTACGAGAAGTGACTAGGCAGTAATGTTAATGAATACAAAATAGAAGTGCAGAAAATTGTAGATATATTGTTCCTGAAAAGGTACAATGCACCTTTCTAAGTAAAAGAGACAATCTACAAGTATAAAAAGCTTGTAAGTACCACCATAGTGACAAAGAATAGTTTAGTACCATTTTTTTAAGTGTACATTAATTCTCTGACTTAGATTCACGCTGACCCTTTTCCAAATTATTATTATTTTTTTTACAGAAGCACATAGTACATTCGACTATATTGCATAAGAGTAAATTACATCAACGAAGCTATTCTAGTCATCTAATAAAATAAGCAACATGCTACACATTTGTGTATTAGCTTGACTGTCCACAGACCAGCACCAGCTGTTTTTCATTAGCGTGCGATGCCGTTGTGTTACAGAACTGCTTCTTGGAGTGTGCGTACCAGTATGACGACGATGGATACCAGTCTTACTGCACTATCTGCTGTGGAGGGAGGGAGGTGCTCATGTGTGGAAACAATAACTGCTGCAGGTACAACTGCCACACACTGTTCAGTTTAAGTTAATGCACCATCTTAATGGTCTTTCGCACAGTTAAATGAATACAGGCATGCATCGAATACTTTTTTTCCAGACCGAATATAAATACATGATTTAGTTAGTACTGATTTCGATGCAGACAATGAAATGATTAACCTAACCTATGACGTTTTATTTACATCTGCTTTACATATTGCTGCTGTGTGCTAGCAATGAATTGTAATTGAATTGTATTATATTTATTGCGTGATGGATTGAAAACAGTATCTTTAATAGAGAGCGTGAGGATGGACATCCTGAGTGCACAGATCAGTATCAGCAAATGTGGTCATAAAAAACTGTAGCAAGTCGCACCTTGAAGTGTAGATACTGGTTATTTGGGGGGTTATATACTGAGCCTCAGTGCTCAGTGCTCGCAGAACTGAACTGCTCTCTCAACACTTTGTGTGAACCCAATTCAATACCATGAATTCACTGACACTGCTCAGTATGCCCAAGTATGGCATCCTTGTGCTTTCTGTTAAAGGTAGGACATTTGCTGATTTATCTTACTTGTTGTTTGGGTTACTTGTATTGACGATGATATCCACTTTTTGATATTTTTAGTTGGCTTTTGCTTTGATTGCCAACAGTAATCCCCATCTTAGCCAATTTATGTCTTCTATTAATTACCATGCCAACATACATTTAAATTTCTGGCACGTGGCAGACACTGTTATCCAGAGCGACGTACAAGAGTGCTTTGAAGTCTCTATCAATGAATACATTAACACTGGTTCAGTAGGTCACAGACTCAGGATACCATCAGCCTAAATACTGAGTTGATTTTTTGCTTTTTTTTTAATCTACATACAACATACAACAATACATAAAGCAAACGGGAGATTGCACACAACACGTAGTATCAGATGTTGGTCTCCTAGAATTTTTTATAAACGATAATACCTTCACACATACAGTGACTCTCGGCAAAAACGGAGATCATTCATTTTCAATGAGAGCTGGTGACTTTCAGTCACATCAGCGGAAGTGGCCAGATGTGGACGTGTCCAACAATGTGACAAAGTTGACAACTTTTTGCAAATATGGAGCGACATGGTGCAGTGACACCTAATGGGAGTGAAGTCTGTAGAGCTCGCATGATCCCTGGCAAAGAGCACACACTGTTTCTCCTTCACCTCGTATTATATGATATAGATATATATCTATCCATATTCATATACAAACACCAAATCTATATTCATATACAAATCTATATTCATATACAAACACCAAATGTTCCTCCAGAATGTTTCACTTTACTGGCAAGAAACGTTACGATTATAAAAACCAATAGTAGGAATGCCTGCTGACAACTGGACACACAGTGAATGTGTTATAAGAGTAAATGAGCAGAGTCCTGGACCCATACCCAATACATTGTTGGCAGTAATGCATCCCTATTTCTTACAATTTAGATTAGTTGATATTAATATTAAGGATAAACTTGGATATAACTATAACACCACTATCACTGCTAATCCTGTTGTAGTAGACTGAGTATATGTTCTGCAGTATCACATAGCCTAAAAATGCTATTAGGATTCATGGACTTAGCAGACTGTGTTGTTTGCAGGTGTTTCTGTGTAGAGTGTGTGGATCTGCTAGTTGGGCCCTGGTGCAGCACAAGCTGCTATAAAGGAGGACCCTTGGAACTGCTATATGTGTGGTCAGAAGCCTCAGTTCGGGCTGCTGGAACGCCGGGCTGACTGGCCCAGTCGCCTGCAGCACTTCTTTGCCAACAACCACGACCAGGATTTTGTAAGTGTTACCCACTTATATCACAAGCCTTCTCATTTAAAAGGTTTTGGCTTAACAGGTACTGAACAGTGCGATATGATGCAATTGAAAGAAATTGTTGCATCTTATAAACTACCAGCTCTATTAAAAAGGGTTTTGCTGGGTACTGTATCATGTATCGTCTGCATATTTGGGTGAAAAGAATTTGAATGTCATGGAGGAAAGCAAGTGAGCTTTTAAATAAATAAATAATTCAAAGAGCTGTCAGTTCAGGACAATGTTTTAGCATGAACAGTCCATAACAGTGCCAGAAAAGCCTCTTGTAATAAGATTAGCATGTGAAGGCTTGAGGTCCAGTGACGGGGTGAAGTGAAGATTTCTTTATGGACCATTTCATAGTCCACCTGTGCAGCAGTGAAGTAGGGCAGACAGTTTAAGGGCTTCTGAAATTGTTTATTTCATCTCAAATTTATGGTCAGGGAAGTACTTTGGCCAGTTCTCCATTACCAAATAATGGGCCCCATTTAATCAAACGATTTAATGTGAAAAACCTTTTTTATTACTTTTTGGAAGTATGTACAGGTGCAAGGCAGTAATATGGGAATAGGTTAACGCAGATCGGAAGCTGGAAAAGACATGTGACACTATTTTTGTCTTGTTAACCCATTTCAAAATAAAAACATTTAAATCTGATTTATATGTGAGTACAGTGGAAAGCAAGGACTCTACAGCAGAGGTAACAGGCTACATTACATTTAGTCTAATGTCAAGTGAGCTGGACCAAAAAAAAATCAGTTTAGTAGACTCGTAACACATAAAATTTTAATTTTAATTTAATTAAAAAAATAAATTTAGTTTTTTTTTTTAAAGTGTCAAATTTTAATTTGCTCATCTATCAGCATTTATCGGTACATTTTGATATGAGAAATTGATTGAATGCCTTCAGAACAGATGAACCGACTGCAGTTATTTACCAAAAAAGTAAGAAAAAAGTATTTACCTAGCATTTACCTAAAAGTATTGGCCTTCATGCTTCTGGAAAGTTTTTTCACAAGAGTTTGAAGTGTGACTGTAGATATTTGATTTGATTTAGCTACAAGAGCATTAGTCAGCTCAAACATATCTATCGATAATGCCCCTGTACACAAAGCAAGGTCCATGCCATGGTTTGAACAAGTAGCCTGAATAGAGCCCTCTCCTCAATCCCACTGAGCACAGGGCTGTGTTAAAGCACATCCTAGTGGGATACTTGACTTACCATGTTCTCACGGACCTCACTTTGTGCACTGCAGCATTGTCAAGAGGCACATTTGGGCCCCTTAGTCCCAGTGAATGGAAAATGTAATGCTACATTCTACAAAGAACTTCTAGTCAATTGTGTGCCTCCAACTTTATGGCAAAAGGCCCACATACAGGGCTTATGGTCAGACATCTGCATACCTTTGATCTTATTGTGCATATCATTAGTCTACACAAAATAATCCATAATATTGAAGTTTTTGGACAATATAGTTTGCGAAATGATTTACAAATAAGGAACGTAAAAGTGTTTGCATAAGTATTCACCCCAATGCTGCAAAAGAAACAGTTACAGGGTCAGATCTCCAGCCTGCTTATGAATTGAATCTTATTGCCCTGTTTTTCCCTCTAGTGGAATGACGGAGAATATGCCTTTTTCCTCAACTCAATAAAAAGAGGATTTTAATTTACAAAATTCATTTGGTGTACCAAATTAAAACCGTTATCTCTACAGCTTTGTTTTTCGCAGTTCTATGCTAAAATTCCACAAAGACATAAACCAAAAACATGTTAAGATTTTGCTGAGCTTCACCGGCAATGCTCCCGCACCCAAATAATTAAAACGGCACATGGAAGGAAGGACATGACATGAAATAAAACCTAAAGTCAGTGAATGAGTCAGAATGAAAGAGGTGTTGACGGCATGAGACCATTTTTAATGAATAGTAGAGTCCAGGATGCTTCTTGCATTAGAAAATCTCCTGCAGTCTCTGAGAATGAGAAAGTAGTGAGACGATGCAGGTGAGAAGTCAGAAAAGTTCAAATCTAATTATCATTCAAGGTGATGTACAGTTTAAACAGTACGTTTAATACATTTTAAACAGAAATGACATATTATTATAAGTGTCTAATTCTCTAAAAAGACAGAATTAACAGACATTACAGCAAAAATAACTCATTCAGAATCCTAAGTTGCAGTTTTAAGATAAAATAATCCTTTATTCTTCCCACACTGGGGAAATTTGCATAGTAACAGCAGCAAAGGGATAGCAGCTAAAGAAAAAGATGAAAAGATGATATCAAGGCAAGGTGACTTGAAATATAGATATAGAGATCTAGAGACAAGACTTAACATATTAGTAACACACAGTACACAGAGTATATGCATTTACAATAATAATAGTAATAATAACAATTTTAAATCTGTTATAAAAAATATACAAATATCCAAAAATACACAGAGGACTATAATAAAATAATAATAATAATAATAATAAATCGTCATTTGATTATAAAAATAGAGAAATTATTACTTATTATTGTAGAAATAGAGATACTATTTACTTATTAATATTAACTTATTTCTGTAACTTATGTCATATATTTAAATATCTGAAATGATATGGGCCTCTGTTAACTCAATATTGCTTTGCAATAGAGCTTCTCTCTAACTTAGTTTTGGCCAATTCCCACCCAACATCTAGGTCTCCCCATCATACAGCAGCTACCAATCTGCAGGCTATCACATGTTTCCTCAGAGACACATGAAGCCAATCACATCTTTTTGAATCACTGCTCACATTGTGTGGTGTAAGTGTCGCTGTGACTGATAGAGGAGAGAACATGCCACCTCTTCCAGATAAGGAGCATGGTTACTTTAATCTCTTGGACTTCTTGTCATGGATGGCTGTGGTATCGTCAGGATTCAAACTTGTGCTCTTTTAACAACAGTGTGAAAGCTTTTCTGTTGAATGACCTGCGAATATTTATTGTTTGTCACTTATGCTTTTTCTGAAAATTGTGAAATGTGAAAACACATAAACATTATTAGATTCAGCACTGTGCAATGCCTCAACAATGACACCCTGTTATTGCCTATTTATTACCATTAAATTTTACTGAGCAGTCTCTCTCTCGCTCTCTCTCTCTCTCTCCCTCCCCCTCTCCCTCCCTCTCCCTCTCCCCCTCTCCCTCCCCCTCCCTCTCCCTCTCCCTCTCCCCCTCTCCCTCCCCCTCTCCCTCCCCCTCTCTCTCCCCCTCTCCCTCCCTCTCCCTCTCCCTCTCCCTCTCCCTCTCCCTCTCTCCTTCCTTTCAATCATACACTTTCTCCCTCAGGAACCTCCAAAGCTCTACCCTCCTGTTTTGGCAGAGAAGAGAAAGCCTATCCGTGTGTTATCACTCTTTGACGGAATCGCTACAGGTGAAAGGAGAATCCTCATCTCGTTTTTCTGCTCTCAGCAGGACGTTGTGTTGATAACATTACAGCCATCTTGTCCTTATAGTGCCTTCACATTCCTGTTTAAAGACTAAACTGTTATTAGACAGGGTTGCTTTCGGCTGCTCCCTGTTCGGGGTCGCCACAGCAGACCAACTGGTCCGCACAACTTGGCAAGTGTTTTACGCCGGATGCCCTTCCTGACGCAACCCTCCCATTTTTCCGGGCTTGGGACCGGCACTGCATCCAGTGGCTGGGGTTGAGGCATTGGCTGGGAATCGAACCCGGGCCTTCCGCATGATAGGCGAGAAATCTACCACTGAGCCACAAATGCCACAAAAAACTGTTATTAGACAGGACTGCATCTTAATAACACTGTTAAATGTAAGCTAAGTGTATATGGTAAATATCTACAGATCTAAGTACATATGGAATTGTGCATTTCCCCCCTGTTTAATTCTTATTTTTACATTACATTGCACAAATGAGAATCACTTCTACATTTGGATTCCAAAAATAGTATTTTCATCTGCCAAATTGCATAACAAGCACAAAACAATGTACTATATTGTACTGTAAAAGTGCTGTTCTATGCAAAAATGGACTTCTTTAATGCTAAGGCATCTGGACTGTTTTGCGGAAGCAAGGCCCTGACAGCTTGTTCAGTGTGTGTGTGTGTGTGTGTGTATGTATGTAGGGCTGCTGGTGCTAAAGGATCTAGGCATTCAGGTGGAGCGCTACGTCGCCTCTGAGATATGCGAGGACTCAATCACTGTCGGTATCGTGCGGCATCATGGACACATAATGTATGTTGGCGACGTGAGGACCGTCACACGC
This sequence comes from Hemibagrus guttatus, assembly GCA_033459395.1. Taxonomy (NCBI): domain Eukaryota; kingdom Metazoa; phylum Chordata; class Actinopteri; order Siluriformes; family Bagridae; genus Hemibagrus; species Hemibagrus guttatus. The sequence continues at coordinate 11,870,539 of JAUCMX010000008.1, read as the reverse complement.
AAACATGTGAGTTCACCTGCTAGAAATTTGCTTCTGAATGAACTGCATCATTTATGAAGCACCTTCATTATACATGAAGATATTTTTTAACCCTTAGTTGGCCCCCACATTTGTTTTACTTAGACTTAAACTCTGCTGGACCTGGCTGCACAAGATATATACAGCATATATTGCATATAGGCTCTAAAATTGCACACACTATTTTCATATATCAGCCATACCTTCATGTAGCCGTTCCTACATGTACAGTTAAATCCTAGTTTTATCGTGATTTTATTCTTAGTCTATTTTCACTCTTTTTTTTTTATGCCAAAACAAGCATTTTGCTGCATGTCGTACTGTTTATGATTGTTTACGTGACCAACAAAATTTGAATATGAGTTTGATTCTATTTTTTCTCTCTTTCTTTCCTCTGTCACAGATACATGAGTGGGGACCTTTTGATCTCGTCATTGGAGGAAGCCCCTGTAATGATCTCTCTATAGTTAATCCAGCACGGAAAGGTCTCTACGGTAAAATCATACTGCATGCAAAAATCAATACTTTAATATATTTGTTATAGATTTATTCTAAATTAAAGTTAGTTTTGCACAAATTTGCATACCAGTATATCTGGATAGTCAAACCTTAATTTCTGTACCTTGTTTTCTTATCACTCCCCCATCCTCCACTACCACACACATACACACCCACCAGAGGGCACGGGAAGGCTGTTCTTTGAGTTTTACCGCCTTTTACACGAAGCTCGTCCTAAGGAAGGAGACAACAGGCCTTTCTTCTGGCTTTTTGAGAATGTAGTGGCCATGGGTGTCAGTGACAAGAGGGACATCTCTCGCTTTTTAGAGGTGTGTTTGCTAATATTCATGACACAGACTTATTTACACAGAAACACACAAATCTAAAAAGATTTCAGGTTTTTGAAGACTGAATTTTTATGAAGTTCTTTGACAGGCAAGTTGTGTGACGTGTTTCTCAGGAGTGAGCAATAAACCCTTTCTTTGCTGCCACCCAGTGGTAGACTTACACACCTACTGTGTCTGTTTAAGCCTGAAAATAATCCACATTGTTCCTGCACTTGTTCTGTTCCTGTTTTTACATCAATGCAAATAGACCAGTATAGTGTAATGCAAACATTTTCATATATCAGCAAAATAATACCATTTTCTTTGACAAAATACAATATATCCATCAGAACGAAGGGACTCCTTTTCCCCCACACAACCTTCCTTCCTGCTTCAGGCTTATGTTCACTTTCAAATGAAAAATCTGAATAATCTTAAGATTCAATACGTTTTCTGTCTGTAAACTGTAAAAGATTGAAATTTTAGGTTGAAGGTTTAGTTTTGCTGGTACATATTGTACATTGTTTAAAATAGATAAAACATTTTGTAAAGAAATTCATGTCATGCTAATTAAATTAAATCGGCATTCAATTATGCTAATAATAATAACACAAAGTAAGAATTTTGTGTATTATGCATTCTTCAGTGCAGATATAGTTATACTGGTTTGTATTTTTGAGTACAGTTTGTAAGTTCAGCATCAGGGAAACATGGTACTTAAGGTTCATAGTTGATTTGTACAGATTTGGCTTGCAAAAATGAAAAAAGCACTTGCTATTTCTTCACAAAAGCCTGTCTTCTCTGTTTCTCTTAACAGTGCAACCCAGTGATGATAGACGCAAAGGAAGTGTCTGCTGCTCATCGTGCCCGCTACTTCTGGGGAAACCTTCCTGGCATGAACAGGTTGGTTCAGGTTGGAATATTGAGGGAAGCATCGGTGTGTATGTCAAATCCTTCCCTCAGTTCATCCTACACGCTCCCTCACCATTCTCCACTGATTCTCCTTACCATGAAATAGACTACATCTCTACACTCTTCCTCTCTAGTTCTCTTTGCGTCTCTCATTTGATCTGTTTCTGCTCAACACAGACCTCTGAGTGCCATGTGCACTGACAAACTGGACCTGCAAGACTGTCTTGAACATGGCAGGACTGCAAAGGTAAAGCTAACACTTAAACATCCTGATTCTACTGTATAACCTTCATACTTTTAAACAAAACTGTAAAAATGAGTAAGAATAAATATTTCTTTTCATTGTTCAGTTTGATAAAGTGAGGACCATCACCACTCGGTCGAATTCCATAAAGCAGGGCAAAGATCAGCATTTCCCTGTTTACATGAATGATAAAGAGGACATCCTGTGGTGCACTGAGATGGAGAGGTATGACGGCTGTTTAAATACACAGACAGACATGCAATGGGTTTGGTGTACAGATGTCCGAAATGGTCAAATAAGGTTACACTTGCACTCAGTAATATAAATAAAGCACCCTCTAAAGGTAAATGCTGATTTTGCAAGACAATGGACATAATGTCAATCTCGCTTCAGTTTTGCTTCAGAATAAATTTTTCAGAAAGATATTACTGTTCTGATTCAGCTAATGGGCAGTGGGTTAAATCTGTCTTGTTTCAGATTTTTCAATAGCCAGGTGTAGTATATTACTGCATAATAACGCATTATATGTGTGTGTGTGTATATATATATATATATATATATATATATATATATATATATATACAGTGGGGCAAAAAAGTATTTAGTCAGCCACCAATTGTGCAAGTTCTCCCACTTAAAAAGATGAGAGAGGCCTGTAATTTTCATCATAGGTACACTTTAACTATGAGAGACAGAATGAGAAAAAAAATCCAGAAAATCACACTGTCTGATTTTTTAAAGAATTTATTTGCAAATTATGGTGGAAAATAAGTATTTGGTCACCTACAAAAAAGCAAGATTTCTGGCTCTCACAGACCTGTAACTTCTTCTTTAAGAGGCTCCTCTGTCCTCCACTCGTTACCTGTATTAATGGCATCTGTTTGAACTCGTTATCAGTATAAAAGACACCTGTCCACAAACTCAAACAGTCAGACTCCAAACTCCACTATGGCCAAGACCAAAGAGCTGTCAAAGGACACCAGAAACAAAATTGTAGACCTGCACCAGGCTGGGAAGACTGAATCTGCAATAGGTAAGCAGCTTGGTGTGAAGAAATCAACTGTGGGAGCAATTATTAGAAAATGGAAGACATACAAGACCACTGATAATCTCCCTCCATCTGGGGCTCCACGCAAGATCTCACCCCGTGGGGTCAAAATGATCACAAGAACGGTGAGCAAAAATCCCAGAACCACACGGGGGGACCTAGTGAATGACCTGCAGAGAGCTGGGACCAAAGTAACAAAGGCTACCATCAGTAACACACTACGCCGCCAGGGACTCAAATCCTGCAGTGCCAGACGTGTCCCCCTGCTTAAGCCAGTACATGTCCGGGCCCATCTGAAGTTTGCTAGAGAGCATTTGGATGATCCAGAAGAGGATTGGGAGAATGTCATATGGTCAGATGAAACCAAAATAGAACTTTTTGGTAAAAACTCAACTTGTTGTGTTTGGAGGAGAAAGAACGCTGAGTTGCATCCAAAGAACACCATACCTACTGTGAAGCATGGGGGTGGAAACATCATGCTTTGTGGCTGTTTTTCTGCAAAGGGACCAGGACGACTGATCCGTGTAAAGGAAAGAATGAATGGGGCCATGTATCGTGAGATTTTGAGTAAAAACCTCCTTCCATCAGCAAGGGCATTGAAGATGAAACGTGGCTGGGTCTTTCAGCATGACAATGATCCCAAACACACCGCCCGGGCAACGAAGGAGTGGCTTCGTAAGAAGCATTTCAAGGTCCTGGAGTGGCCTAGCCAGTCTCCAGATCTCAACCCCATAGAAAATCTTTGGAGGGAGTTGAAATCCGTGTTGCCCAGCAACAGCCCCAAAACATCACTGCTCTAGAGGAGCTCTGCATGGAGGAATGGGACAAACTACCGGCACCAGTGTGTAAAAACCTTGTGGCGACTTACAGAAAACGTTTGACCTCTGTCATTGCCAACAAAGGGTATATAACAAAGTATTGAGATGAACTTTTGTTATTGACCAAATACTTATTTTCCACCATAACTTGCAAATAAATTCTTTAAAAATCAGACAATGTGATTTTCTGGATTTTTTTTTCTCATTCTGTCTCTCATAGTTGAAGTGTACCTATGATGAAAATTACAGGCCTCTCTCATCTTTTTAAGTGGGAGAACTTGCACAATTGGTGGCTGACTAAATACTTTTTTGCCCCACTGTATATATATATATAGGTGCACTGGGGAGCCACTTCAGAGCTCCAGGGTTCGATATTGAACATAATTTTCTTTCTGTGTTTCCTTCAGATTTTCTGGTTTCGTCCTACCTCCCTAAACATGCTTAGGTGATTTGGCTACTTTAAAGTGCCCCAAGGTGTAAATGGTGATGGACTGGTGTCTCCTCCATTGGGTATTCCCACCTCACATCCAGTGTTTCCAGACTTTAAATCTACTGCAACCCTGAGCAGGAAAAACAGTTACCAAAAATGAATGAATAGATAGAGCATCCATGTAGCAGAGAGGGTTATCAGTGGCATCACTGGGGCTTAAATCGTCTGATCTATAACCTGGAGCCTTTGAGCCCGCATTGCCCAAGAACACTGTATTATACACCTTCTTCTTCTTTCGGCTTTTCCCTTCAGGGGTCACCACAGTGAATCATCTCTCTCCACCTATCCCTATCTTCTGCATCCTCAACACTTGCACCCACTAGCTTCATATCCTCATTTATTCCATCCATATACCTCCTCTTTGGCCTTCCTCTTTGCCTCCTGCCTGGCAGCCCCATGTCCAACATTCTCCTACCAATATACTCACTCTCCCTCCTCTGAACATGTCCAAACCATCTTAATCTGGCCTCCCTAACTTTGTCCCCCAAACGTCCAACATGAGCTGTCCCTCTGATGTACTCGTTCCTAATCCTGTCCAACCTTGTCACTCCCAAAGAGAACCTCAACATCTTCAGCTCTGCTACCTCTAGCTCTGACTCCTGTCTCTTCCTCAGTGACACTGTCTCTAAACCATACAGCATGGCCAGTCTCACCACTGTCTCGTACCTTATTACACACCTTATAACAACCAGACCTTATTAAAAGTTTCGTATTATGTGGAGTAGGGCTGCACGAAAAATCATAAATGTCGATTATTCACTTGAAATTGTAATTGCAAATATATATATATATATATATAAAAGCTGAAAACATCCTTCCTGAAAAACTTCTATTACTTAAGACTCAAATGTCAAATATGTTTCTTCGGTTTCTTAAAATAAAAAATAAAAAGGAAAAATATGCCTTGTATAAATAATGTTATACTAAAAATAAAATTAATTTATGAATCTAGACTAAGTAATCGCGGAAGGGGAAGACCGAGAATTTCGGAAAGTTTCTTTAGCAGTACACATGTTCGCGAAATTAACATGACGAGATAAACATGCGCAAGTGGATAATCAGGTCGTCGGATAAGGACATGCCTATTAAATTATTAGGCCTATTATTCGCCCCTCATAAAGTACCATGCAATAAACACCCCTTAAGCACGCAGAATAATGTAAGTACTTTTTTTTGTAATCACAGCTTTGAACGATTAGAAAATCGATTAATTGTACAGCCCTAATGTGGAGCATCTGCCATGCAGATATATTCAAATGAACTGTATAGATGTTATAGAATAACATATTAGGACAGGCACACCAATATAAATGTACAACTTTGTCACAGTTGGAAATACTGTCTGAGCCATTATATAAACTAATTTTTTATATAAACTATTAATTTTAGTTTAAACACATTAGACTAACACAAAGTTGTTCAAAGTTTAGCACGGCTTTCTGCAGCCACTTCTAGAGAGTTTGATATTGTACGGCACGGCCGTTTAACATGAAGAACTGAAGCCTCATTCTAGTCGTCCTCTCTCTTTTTTTGAATTCTTGTCATTCAGGGTATTTGGCTTTCCCGTCCACTACACAGACGTGTCCAACATGAGTCGGTTGGCGAGACAGAGGCTTCTAGGTCGCTCGTGGAGTGTCCCGGTCATCCGCCACCTGTTTGCACCACTCAAAGAGTATTTCGCCTGTGTGTGAAAGTCCGCTCGGTGAGGAGGCGAGAATCCCAAACTGGTGTATGAAATAACAAGAGCCTTGTATATTATTTACAACCTAAACATCAAAGTAGGTATTTCATGGTATATATATATTTTTTTTTTAATATTTGACTTTTTTTATTCTATTTAATTGTTTTTATGTTAATTCATTTTACTTTTTAGCAGTGTTATCCAGAATTCGAATTGATTTATGTGTGCAAGCTATACTTGAGATGGGGCCTCCTATCAAGGCATTGAGAGACAAAGCATGGGAGCAAATGACGAAAAAATAGTAGATCGTTCATTTCACCAACGCGTGATACGGAAAGTCCGGGTTAGTGACTTTTCGGTAAATCGGGCTAGGTTGGGATACAGGTAGAACGGGCTGCTTGAACGCTCGCCTTTTCTTTTCTTCTGAGCAACTGAGCCTTTGGCGAGAGCAAAAAGAAAAAAAAATCCACACAAAAAAATGGTGTCTTTCTCTTCCATGTCAGGAGAGCTCTGTCTTAACCAATCCAAAACACCACGTCACAAATACCTCTTTGTTTACGGTTTCTATACACAATGGTAATAAAAGGTACTACTGTAATAGGTGACAATATGGTGCTTCAAGGTGGTGAAAAACATTGCAACTCATGTGGTGCTACTACTTCAGACTAGATGTGGTCACCTTTAAGACCATTAGCCGGGTTTAAAAAAAAAACAAAAAACAAAAAAAAAAAACAAGGATACGTCAAGCCAGGTCTGCCACATCTCATTTTGTATCTTTTACAGCCTTTTTTTACAATACTTTACTGGTGCTCTATGTAAACCTCAGCCTTGCAGTCACTGAGGTCAGTTTTCTGCATCTGTGCACACACAAAACCTGCTGGCCTGCCACATGGGCCGTGATGTTTTTTTTCTCCTCTCTACCTTGAGATAGAAGGCTGTGTTGAGCTACTTTTTTGTTCCTAGCGTCACACAGACCGGAATCATTACTGTACAACTCTTAGCGTGCGTGGTGGTTGCAGGGAGGGCGGTGTTGGGTTTTGGTCCTGGCCTGCTGAACTGCTCTCTACAGTGCCTCTCGCAGGCTATCCTCAGTCAGGTGCAACACTTTTAACAATGGTGCGGCTTCACAATGTTCTTCTACCTTTTTATAGCTAATTTTTTTGTGCTGTGTTACCAACAATATCAAGCACTTTTGTATATGTATACTTCTTTTTATTTTCGTTGATATTGACTATTTCTTCTTGACTTTTGTGAATCTTTTTTTTTTTTTAATTTGTCATGTTCTATGATGTGAAATGCTCTTAGCATTATATATTGAGGTAGTTCTTTTTTATTTCTGTACAGTAGGGCTGTGCCAATAGATGTGAAAGAATGGGTTAGTAGGATAGGGGGAAATTCACCCGTCACTCTGGTGAATAGGCTAAATGAAAAAAGAGCCACCCTTTCCCACATCCTCATCTGCTACAGTGATATTTCTTCATAATCCACGTTAGGAAAGTTACAGTCCGCTCTCAGTGTAGTGCGTATATGAGCCGTACAGTATGTATGTTCTCTTGATATTCCGTCAACTCATCCCTTTCGTAACGCTTAACTAAATGCTTCATTCGTGATGTCATTAGTGATGTTTAGTTCCTCCCTCGAAGCCACCGCTTTATCCTGGTCAGGGGCACGGTGAATCCGGAGCCTATCCCGGGAACGTCGCAGTGACCGTTTAATTATATCAGTCAAAATCAAGACTGCATGTACAAGGCTAAAATCTTGTATGAACTTGTATTATCATAACCCTATATTATCAATGAGTTTGTGAATTTGTTTAGAATTATAGGAAAAGTCTGTGTGCATTTAAATTATTCTGCTTAGTACAGATTAGGAAATTGGCCAACTGTCATAAGACATACTATTGAAACAAATTCGATTTTTTAATTTTATTTAAGGCATTATTCTGCATACATACCTTTGTTTTTTTCACTTTCATTAGTTATTCCTTACCTATGTTCTAAATGATATCTATGCCCATATTTTTTGTACATTTTGTACATAGAATATGTTTGTTGCTGTGTTGGTTTTGTTTTTTTTGTTGTTTTTTTTTTTTTTTTTTGTTTTAAAATTACCTATGAGATGTACAAATATAATTCTGTGCTAATATATATCATGGAATCAAAATTCTCACATTGCAAAGAGAGGGTTAATTAACACAACTTCAACCTTACAAATTGACATAAGCTATGGAGCAGTGGGGTTTGGAGGACTTTCTGGTATTTCAGATTTGAATGTCATGCATTGAACAGGGAAAGCAAACACATGATTTTAACAGTAGATGGACACTTCCATCTTACTGCACAGCCCTACATACAAAACAGTCTCTTTCATTTGCATTTAATTCTTTTATAAATACTAATATGGGGGATTGTAGGTGTTTCCTAAGGTGCTAAACATTTTATCAAATTGAAAACGATGTATTATTTGGACAAACTTGTCTCGATGATGACTGTTTTTATGTTTCTTTTAGTATTGGAAAAGCACTATTATTTTACTCTCATATAAATATATTAACAAAGGCATTTTAACTTTGTACTTGAAAAAAAATGATGAAAAGATTCTTATATTGTTTTAGAATAGATCTTGCTGTAGTTGGTGCTTATCTGTGGGAAAATCATGTACTCATATTGGGAAGTAAGAAAAGAATTGTAATCAATCGATCTTGCTGTTAACATGTACTTGCTTATTATCCAGGCAATGTTGTTTTTAAGTCCTACATTCCGTGGCATATATCCAGCCCTCCATCTTTTTTTTTTTTTTTTTTTTTTTTTTTTTAATTAAGATCAGTGTTTATTTGATATATGTTTGGCTTTGGTGGCCTCTTTGTTTGCTCTTGTAACAATTTCCTGTATATCCTCAGTATATTCAGTGTCCTCCTGAGTTACCGGCACTTTTCGAAATATGAGCAAAAATGACATTACGTACAGTAATATTCAATTTTTCCACTTAACCAATAGGACTATTTATCTTTGTTCTAGCAAAAAATTATTGGAACTATTTTTTTAAATAATAGAAATTCCTATAAAAAATATGTGCCACCATTATACAATTACTGACAGCCCCAAGGACCCAATGAATGTTTTAATAAATGCAAACAAATGCTTGAAAAACTTTCATTATTTTTCATTTGCTCTCAGTCATAGGAACCGTACTGTTGCCTTTAACACTGTATTGTTTCTCCTGAAGACACTAGAGACAAGTGGTTTTTAGACTAATCAAATATGGATATAATACATAAGCAGTTAAAAAAATACCATTAAGCACAGCTGGGGCCAAAAGTTTTACATGTCTGATACTGTTGAACATTTGATAAGGTTCAGATCCATGACCAGAACCAGCCCACAACAGTGCAGGGTGATTGTGAAAAATGTACCCAAAGATCAGTTTTAGAGTATCATATTAGTTTAGTTATTCTTGTGTTTGCAGAGTTTCAAAGTAATGTGTTAAACGGTGTCTTCAACACCACAGGCTGTGGTGGATGTGTTGCAAGAGAGAAGCCACCATTACTCTAAGGTTGGCATTGTGTGTTGTGAACAGATGAGAAAATAATCTACCTTTCGGCTATACCATTGTTTCGGCCACAAAAGCGTTATTTGGAACTTTGATTCACTGGGGCAGTTTTATGATCTGTGGTTCAGGGGAGCTGGCTGAATTCTTCTAAGTATCATGATATTTGTAATCCTGGTTGCCAGGAGGTTCAGACCTGTCTGTAGATAGATCTTTCAACAACATGATGAGCCAAATGACAACGTTGCAAAATCAGGGTTTTGTAGTGACCACTTTTGGCTCTGAATCCTACAAAAACCATTAAAACATTCTTCATGTGGTCCATATACCAGGTGTCTCCAACCATGTCAGACATTACAGAAACAGCCACAGTGCTGTTACTCTCATTAGGACAGGCATCACAAAATATTCACTGTAAGGGTGCTGATCATTTTTTTTAAGGAAAAAAATTGCACTACTATACAAATTTATTTGTATATCTGTATGATTAAGCTCAAAATATTGCACATTATTCTTTTTATATATTAACGTTTGCTCATTTTCATGAATAGTGCCAATAATTCTGGAGAGCACTATATATTTTCTTTCCTCAGTGACACTGTTAATTAGTGTGACCTCTTCTGTGTCATAACTGTTTTCATGCCTTCTCTCATTTTGAGATCAGCTCATACAGCAGATGTAGCAGTCATTCTCCACCTCTACTCCCTCTCTCTTCTGTTTTGTGCCCAGAACTAAGAAAAAAGGCTCCTTATGTACTTGTGCTGGAGAACACTTGAATAAATGTATTGTTTTTTGTGCAAAAAGCAGCTTCTGTTATTTCTCACTTGTCTGTTTTTTGACTCGAGTAAAGGAAACACTTCTAACAGCAAAAACATGTTTTTTTTTTTCTGAAATAGTCACGTTGTTCATTTACAGCCCACTCAGGAGACACTGAAGCACAGTCCAGTTTCCATAATTCTATATCCTTGTTATTGCAGGGTTGCCAGTATTCTTTAAACAAAACAGTTTAAGATCTTTAACTGGGTGCCTTTTCAAAACCTCAGACTTTCTGAGATCTTATATTTGGAGAAATGGCTTGGAAGAAACTCAAATTTACACAAATTTTCCATGTACTTCAGATTTTGCAGAGACATGTTTGGCTTTAAGTTTAACTTGAGTATTTGACTAGAGCTGCAACGAAAAGGAATCTAACATGCAGGCTGCTCAAATCTCAATACCTTTTTTGCATAAACAACTTCAAAAGAGCAAGATATGTTTATTTAAAACCACTGGCCAACATGGTTGAGGCCAGTGTGATGCTTTTAGTATGGATTTTGTATGTGGTGTGGTGGCCACAAGCTCCTATTGCAAGGAGCCTTCCTCCTCCTTGCTTTGCTGGAAAACTATAGGGAAGAAAAATTTGGACACCAAAAATGTCTTGAACAATTTACTAATAAATAATTTATTAATGTTAATGATGTATTTTGTACTTCTGAATTATTGGCAACTTTCATGAGAATGGGCAAAAAGTATTTTATAAAGCAACTATTAACATTTATTTATATTTGTCACTCAAAAAATGGAAAGAATCTTACCTTTCAACAATCTTCATTTTTCAAATAACTGTATGATTTCTCAAAGACATATCTTGAAAGAACATTTTCCTAAAGAATATTAAATGCAAACCAGTTAAATAAAATAGATAGACACTAAACTGCTTTCAGAATCAACAAACGCCCAGCATATTTGGAAAGTGATTTATATGATTGAGTGTATTATAAATTAATATACACCCCTGACCAGGCAAAACATTATGTCCACATTGGCACCCTGACTGGTCTGTGGCTATGCAGTCCCATACGCAGCAAACCGCGATGCACTGTGTATTCTGACACCTTTCTATCAGAACCAGCATTAACTTCTTCAGCAATTTGAGGAACAGTAGCTCGTCTGTTGGATCGGATCACACGGGTCAGCCTTCACTCCCCACGTGCATCAGTGAGCCTTGGCCGCCCATTACCCTGTCGCCGGTTCACCACTGTTCATTCCTTGGACCACTTTTGATAGATACTGACCCACTGCAGACCAGGAACACCCCACAAGAGCTGCAGTTTTGGTGATGCTCTCATCCAGTCGTCTAGCCATCACAATTTGGCCCGTGTCAAACTCGCTCAAATCCTTACACTTGTCAGTTTTTCCTGCTTCTAACACATCAACTTTGAGGGCAAAATGTTCACTTGTGGCCTAATATATCCCACCCACTAACAGGTGCCATGATGAGGAGATAATCAGTGTCATTCACTTTACCGGTCAGTGCTCAGAATGTTATGCCTGATTGGTGTATAGCAGTCTGTCACTCACCAGTGACTGCCTATCACCTTGACTGGTGATAGGCAGTCAAGGCTCATTGATGCAAGTGGGGAACGAAGGCTGGCCTGTGTGGTCTGATCCAACAGACGAGCTACAGTTGCTCAGATTGCTGAAGAAGTTACTGCTGGTTCTGATAGAAAGGTGTCAGAGTACACAGTCCATGATTGGTCAGGGCTGTTGTGGCAGCAAAAGGGGAAGCCTTTTTATGCCTGATCGGTGTAAATGACAAGTGATTACAGGAACAGATCTTGCTGACCTTCCACATAATGTAACTAGGTTAAAATCTTCCATTAATGCTTTCAAATTGTCATTGTTGGTATAAAAGGAATAAAACTTCAAGTTTCTTTGTAACTTTAGGTGGTAATATGTTTTATTTTCACCTATTTTATTATTTTGTTCATTTCTGAATCAGTCTGTAATTAGTTATACAATATTTGTATATAGTGATGTATATTTTATTTGTCCTCAAATCATTTCTTGAAGACCATAAAGGCATGGAAAATAAATTGGGGTGAGGTGTGAATATGGGTTGTATAAATATTAATGCAGATAAATGATTAAAGCTGCTGAGGTAACTACAGGTGTCATTTCAACATTAGCACTTGCTCTGCTTTTAAAGATGTCCAGTTCTGGGTTCATTTCATCTTTCAGTGTCCAATTTGATTCTGATATTAGCCATTCTGTACCAAGTAAACATTAATGATTAACAATGCCGTTTTGGTTATTTGTTGTTTTAGCTCAAGCTAAACCGGAGCTTTATTAGAGACGCGTATAAAAACCCATCCCCCTTTGAAATCACACAATGGTACATACCGAGGGTGACAGACCACGCCCAGTCTGTATTTTGATTGGCCGCTGGTACAGCCATCTTCGTATGTCTGCTTTATGATTGGTCGGCTAGCGGCTCGCGCTGTGTGGATGCTGCGGACGTAAGGTTTTCCAAGCTGGAGCTGCTGGAGCATCTGCCTGCGTCTGCCTGCGGGTGTCACCTAGCGTCATCGTCACACACCACTGAAACACTGCTTTTTTGGAATATAACAAAGGAGGTAAGCCGTATACCGTTTAAGTATAGCTGATATTTCTATGGAGTTATTATGAAATCTGCCGCTGTTTTGGAAGACGTTGCCTCGGTGAGGCTGAGTGACAGTTCCACGGCTCGATCCTGTTTTCTGAGAAAGGCTGCCATCAGGGCTTGGTTCATTTCTACACTCATATCCGTCTCCATCCGGAGATCCGCCCTCTATCCGGGTGTGACAGGATTTGCACACTCGATTTGTTGTAAATGTTAATCATAAATGTTTGGACTGCAATGTAGCACAGTGTTTAGTTTTTACCTCAGGAATGGAGCAGCCGGCCCGCAGAGCTATAAACATGATTGATGAAGCTCCAGTCGATATGGCCGTGCTAACCTAATCTTACTCATAAAAATGGACGCCTTGTTATTAAATGTAGATTAAACGCAGATATATTCGTTTATAAGGATGTGTGCTAAGCATCCTGTCATCCGTGTCTCCGTTAGTGGAAGGGCTTGGCCAGCCTCTTTGTGTGTGAGATGGGCTCCATAACATCCATGTGGAATGCAGCTTCACATTTACTTACACACACACACACACACACACACACACACACTCTCTCTCACTGCACAGAGCTCATTCAGATTTCACCCTGCCATCTGGAGGAAAAACAAATCTTTGCCACATCATGGAAATGGAACATTTTTAATGCAAACAAAACATAGATGAAGATTTAACCACAGATTCAGTCAGAAAGCATGGGCACGTTCTATACAAGATCGTTACACATAGTACTAATAGGTGTGCTCATTTTTTCCAGATTGTTGCTTTTGCAGTAAGTGAAGGCAACCACTATAAACCACTGCCTGTGCGGTGTTTCGAGAAGTGCATGTGTGTGGACAAGAGCTCCTATAGAATTGCATGGAATAATCTGGATTCAGAAGTGGGTCATGGGAAAAATTTGCCTGCATGAGCCGTGGAGGAACAAATGTGTGACTAATCTGTCTCTAAGGTCTTCGGAGAGGACATAGAGGTAGCATGTGTACTGTACTGCTGCTGCTTGCTTAATATAGTTCAGACAGAGACACGAGGACACACCCATCTCCACCCGCTCCCTCGGCTACCCTCTGCCCCACCCAAACAGGGGCATAGAGAGGGCTTTTTGGTGGTGGTGTTGGGGGGGTAGATTAGAGGATGTACCCTCTTTCCATGACTTCACTCTGCACTAACTATGGCTTACGCAGGCGCATGGAATCAAAAGCTCCTCCGTTCCTCTGCTTTGCCACACCTCTTCACTTGACACTGTACTATCTGGGTCAGAACCGCCCTGCATCATGGTTTTTTTATAAGGGCTGACTCTGCTTTTTGCTCTGCCGGATGATGGAATTTGTTTATTATTGTGCCTGTGGGTGACATTGTTAGCAATATAGAGCATTAGATTGTAGTAATTCCACTGATTTATACTCACAGTCATATAATATGAATTTGCTGCAGCGCTTGGCCAAGCCAGTGGCTATCGCAATAATTAAAAGTCCAAACTGGCATTATACTCTGTGGATTTAATCCTGGCTTTTATATTTTATATAGTCCCAGAGTGTTTCTAAGGTCTTTCTAAGGCAAGCCTCACTACACAGGAATGCTGGAATTTGGGAAATTGCCTTGCAAACCTGTTATTAGTATTCACTGGACAATGCTCTTGACTATTCAACAAGTACTTTACATGGAGTTCTTTTGCTCATTTTGGTACATATCATTAAAAAAAACTGGCAAGAGTTCGTCTATTTATGTAAAAAGGTAGTTGGTCTCTCCCGCTCTCTTACAGGTGGAATCATGTCTGCTGGCCCAGCAACGTTGCGCATCCTCATAAAGGGAGGCAAAGTGGTGAATGATGACTTTACTCAGGAAGCAGACGTGTACATTGAGAATGGCATCATTCAGCAGGTGGGCAAAGAGCTGATGATCCCAGGTGGTGCCAAGGTGATAGATGCCACAGGCAAGCTGGTGCTTCCGGGGGGCATCGACACAAGCGTTCACCTGCAGGAGAGCTTCATGAATGCCACCACTGCTGATGACTTCTACAGTGGCACCAAGGTACAGTGTGTTCATTTTCTACGTAAACTATTAGGGAATAAAACATTACAGGGTGTGCTGGTAGTAGAAATGGGTGTTGTGATGCAGCCCAACACAAAGTTTCCTCTCACACATCTTGAAGTGGTTTATTCCTCTTTGTTTGTTTTTTGCTTTTTTTTTTCAACAATAATTACATTTTCCTAGCATGAATGACAGCTTTGTGCTTTGTAAAC